>JAODAL010043420.1:0-33861 GCA_025379985.1 Phyllomedusa bahiana | reverse complement strand
CTCGTGTCGGGATTACCAGCTGTTTGGAGATTAATCCACTTAGCCACCCGAGTCGATATTCAGTTCGCCGAAAGGCAACAAGAGCTCCGCCTTCAACGGGAGGTCGCCCGTCCATGCTGTTTACCCCGCTTGGCTCCCACGTTCCAGCGGCCACCTCTTCCTCCTCCGATGGTCTCCGAGGAAGAACCTATGCAGGTTGAGAGAGCCACCTGTCCAGGAGGAAACGGTCCAGCGTGCCAGAAGCAGCTGTGGTTTCTATTGTAAGTGGTTTGGCCATTTATTTTGGACTGTCCGGTGCCCCCGGGAAACATTCCGCACCTAGGGCTGTAGGAGAGGAAACCCCTAGGTGTCAGAACTGCCTCTCCCCGTCTGACCATGCCCGTATGTATTGGTGTTTCACCGGACAGCACCTTTCAGGCCACTGCCTTTATTGATTCTGGATCTGCAGGAAACTTCATAAGCCACGAACTTGTGACCAGGTTTCGTCTCCCAGTGATTCCGTTGCAGAAATCTATCTTCGTCTCATCGGTCAGTGGCGAATGCTTTAAGGATGCTATCCGTTTCCGCACTGCCCCCCTCACCTTGTAGGTTGGGGCTCTTCACAAGGAGACTTTACAACTTCTCGCCCTGCCTCGATCTTCGTCTGAAATCCTTCTGGGCCTCCCATGGTTGCAGGACCATACCCCGACCTTGGACTGAAGCACAGGTGAAGTCATGCGTTGGGGCTCCGCGTGTCTCTCGCGTTGCCTGTCGAAGCCGCAATCTGCTCCTCAGGTCGCCTCCTGAAAAACCACCAAGCCTCCACCAGGCCTACCTATGCCATACTGGGACTTTGCTGACGTCTTTTCGGAAAGACAGACCGAAACTCTTCCTCCACACCGGCCTTATGATTGTCCCATAGATCTACAACCTGACTGTACTCCCCGGGGCCGGGTCTACCCATCTCCGTCACGGAGACTAAGGCTATGTCTGAAATACATCGTTGAGAACCTCCGTAAAGGCTTCTTTCGTAAGTCCTCGTCTCCAGCAGGAGCCGGCTTCTTTTTGTGGAGAAAAAAGACGGGTCTCTCCGGCCCTGTATCGATTATCAGGGCTTAAATAAAATTACGGTAAAAAAATGCTACCCTCTGCCCTTGATCTCTGAACTTTTTGACTGCCTGCGTAGCGCGAAAATTTTTTCCAAGCTGGATCTACGCGATGCTTATAACCTATTTTGCATTCGAGAAGGCGATGAGTGGAAAACGGCATTTAGTACGCGGGATGGCCACTTCGAGTATTTGGTTATGTCATTCGGTATCTGTAACGCCCTGCTGTGTTTCAGAACTTTGTCAACGAGATCTTCCAGGACCTACTCTACGTCTGTGTTATTGTTTAATTGGACGATATTCTAATTTTTTCCCCTGATCTCGAGACTCATCGCTACCACGTCCGCCAGGTCCTTCAGGCGACTCCGCACCCATCAGCTTTTTGAAAAACCGGAGAAGTGTCTCTTTTGAACGTACCAACTTCCCCTTTCTTGGTAATCGCTCTGAAAAGGGGTTCCCCAGAGGGATCCTTCTAAACTCTCCAGTTTTACAGGGGCCCACAAACAGGGGGCCTTCGGGCCATTCAGCGTTTTTTTTGGGCCCCCCCAAATTTTATTATAGACAATTTACCCAACTTCTCTACGCTTGTGGCTTTTTTTTTTGGGGGCATAAGAAAACGGCAATCCAAAATCCGGGCCCCCTGAAGCTCGAAAAAGCCTTCAACCGTCTAATCGCATTCAGTCTGCCCCGGTTTTGTCTCGCCTGGCCCCCCCTTTAACCGCCCTTCATTTAGAAGTGGACCTTTTCCGGGGGGTCCCCGGGCCCGTCCCCTGCAGAGATCCTCCTGGGGAAAACTACGTATTGTGGATTTTTCCCAAAAATTTTTTCCCCGCCCAGAAATATTATTTCCCTTGGTGATCGCGAAACTGGGTTAAAGTTGGCTCTGGAGGAGTGGCATCCCCTGCTGGAGGGGGGCCGTCACCCTATTAACATCTTCACTGACCATAAAAACTCCCTTTATCTTCAGTCGGTCAACGTTGAACCCCCGGCAAGCCAGATGGTCGCTCTTTTTTGCCCGTTTTGACTTCCTTCTGCACTTTCGGCCAGCCGGGAAGAACGGTCAAAAGCAGACCCCTATGTCTTTCCCTCGGTAACCAAGGGTCTTGAGTCTCCTCCACAGTACATAATCCCTCCAGAACGGCTTGTCATGGCTGCTCCCGTGGATCTTCAGCACTTGCCCCCGGGAAGACTCCTGCCTTGCGGCCTAGAATCTTGAAGTGGGGTCATTCTTCCCGAACAGCTGGACATCCAGGAGTCCATAGGTCTCTTCAGCTGGTCTGCCGCTACTACTGGTGGCCCACCCTCGCTCAAGATGTCAGGGACTTTGTTCTGGCCTGCACCTCCTGTGCCCGTAATAAGCAGTTTCATTGTGCAGTACACTTGCCTAGGCTAAAGGTAAAAAGCTTCCTGTAAGTAGTAGAGGTAACATGTGATATGAATGATACCATACACACATAAAACATCTGAGACAATTGACATGGCTATAAGTAGTTATTCATGAAAGAATTCGATATGCATGCACTAATTAACATAATCTGCCACCACTGCCACAGGCTACACACCCATTCCTAATAGGCCAGACACGAAAGGAACCGGAAGACAATTAAAGTGGATGATTGCAGAACTCTTTGCTTGGTAAAAAAAAGTCCTATCAAAACATCTAGGCACTCATGGAGGTAGGCTTATTATCATCAAGTTTTCATGAATGTTGATACCAAAGGTTTATCTCAACATGCACATACTGGTAAGAGTTAAAGCGGTATTTCTATTTCTTTGAATATCACTAAACATGTAGGCAAACATTCAAAAAGATTATAACCAAATACATTGCTGTTTTGATTTTACTTCTCTTCAGAGTCAGGAGTAGATATTATCTCCTGCTTTTGCACACAAGCTTCTCTAGCTACCAGCCACCGCTCTCTGCTCTTATAGGCTTAGTAGTGGTCCGGTTGATGACTCACTTTCTCGGTTCCTTATCTTGAAAGATGCCAGCTTGTTTACATTACTTTCTGGCAAGCTTCAACCCTTTAGAGCTCTGTAGCCTTTTGCACTACCCATTATAAACCTCCTGCACGCATATCCCTCCAACAGGATCAGCTAGGAATAATAGGCGCTGCTACAGTGGATAGGCATGCTCTATGAAAACTACATTTCCCACAAAGCCTCCCAGCTGAGCTATAGATTCTATATATTATATTAGAAATTCTGCAAATTCTATATGAACAGAGGATTTAAATCATCATATCACTGCAAATTATAATCCCTGTTAAAACGTAACTTTTACTGAGATATCTAAAATTATACAATCTAAACCCCTATAAATTACCACTACATACCTAAATGATACAGCATACTGTGCACCATCCGTCAGTGGAGTAGTCGCCCTGATAAAGGACGGCTCCGCTTTATTGACAGATAATAACACTATATACGTGTATAAACACCTTAAATCCCAGCTATCCCGACGCGTTTCCCCCGTACAATTCTAGGGTTCATCAGGGGATTCAAAAAACTCTCACTGTGGAAAAAGAGTACGCTATATACAACGCATATACAACGCATATACAATCAGTCTTGAATACATATACCTCCTATTTAAATTCAATAGGGAGACTGATACTTAGCTTGGATGCTGCCAGGTATGGGTATGATACTCCCCGCAGCTCCTTTGGTATGCTGGCACCCAGGATAAGAGGGATACAGAGCAAATCATCTCTGTTTCCCTTAAATGCCCCAATGGCCCCTCAAGTGTAAAAACAAATAACCCCCTAACATCTCCAAATTGGTATATTCTATTTTTAAAACCTATTGCCGGGTTCCTTTAGAGGTTGATTTACCCGGCGTTCCGGATATTGAACTGCGCATGTCCGGAAGAGAGAAATATGTCATTTCCGGTTGGCGGCGCCGGGAATGATATTGCACATGTCCAAGTAGCGGCCCAGACCATGCGGCGCCCGGCGTTCTAAAAACTTCACTGCGCATGTCTGAAAAGAGAATGCATGTCACTTACGGATAGCGCTGCCGGGATCGTCACTGTACATGTTAAAAACTCAGCTCGACCTCTACGCTGGAGTTCAAAATAAGTGCCTAACCAGATACACGCTACCACGGCTGCACTGATAAGCCATGGCGAGTGCACTCGTTCCCGACGTCACCCCATATACTCGCATATGTATTGATACCCATAGCAAGCTATTGTAACGGGACTTATCGCCTTAGTCTCGAAATTTACCGGAGTAATTACCATACAACCGACATGAATAGGTTAATAAGGGTTAATCAAGGGCCAAAGATTTCGGGGTACAGCGTTCACTGTCCTCAGCTGACTTGAATTATCAGACTATAGGCAAGCTTCAACCCTTTAGAGCTCTGTAGCCTTTTGCACTACCCATTATAAACCTCCTGCACGCATATCCCTCCAAACAGGATCAGCTAGGAATAATAGGCGCAGCTACAGTGGATAGGCATGCTCTATGAAAACTACATTTCCCACAAAGCCTCCCAGCTGAGCTATAGATTCTATATATTATATCCATAACAAATGTATATGTATATGTATAAATATATATATATATATATAGTAATGTAAACACAGATATCTGCATAATTTTATTTGAAACAGTCTCTTTTCTACACTGCATAGTCGTCCATCACACCACAAGTCTCTCATGCTGTCTGAGCACATGCTCAGTTATGTTAGTCAGCCTAACCAGGAAGTAACTCACGGAGTCCATCCTACTGCTGTTCTCTGCATTCTAGGACAGGTTTCTGCACAAGAAAGAGCACGGCGGCCATTTTATCTGCTATAATGATTATCCCCTAGATAAAACAAGCAGCCCTTTTCAAATTTAAAAGGTATTTAGGCATTTTTTTCCATTATGACATGTAGTTTATGTATTTATTTTTCTTCATTTCCTGGAGAATCCCTTTGAGAGAGCAAATGTAGCATTTGATAATGTCCATGTGTTTTAGGCTTGAGGCAGACGTTGATTACAAAGTATTTGCCTCTAAATTTTAAAATATTTACATATTTTTAGGACCTCTTTCATAGGGTGCTTATAAGGATATGGTATTATTATCTTTACATTATTTATTTATTTGCAGCATCTCACAAAAGTGAGTACACCCCTCACATTTTTGTAAATATTGTATTATATCTTTTCATGGGACAGCACTAAAGATATGATACTTTGATACAATGTAAAGTAATCAGTTTATATCTTGTATAACAGTGTAAAACTGTTGTGCTCTCAAAATAACTCATCACACAGTCATCAATGTCTAAACTGCTGGAGACAAAAGTGAGTACACTCCTAAGTGAAAATGGACAAATCGTGCCCAATTTACCATTTTTCCTACACAGTATCATGTGACTCATTAGTATTACAAGGTCGCAGGTGTGAATGGGAAGCAGATATGTTAAATTTGGTGGTTTTGCTCTCATACTGTCTCATACTGGTCACTGGAAGTTCAACATGGCTCCTCATGGCAAAGAACTGTCTGATGATCTGAAAAAAAGAATTCTTGCTCTACATAGGCTAGGCTCTAAGAAGATTGACAACACCCTAAAGCTGAGCTGCAGCATGAAGGCCAAGACCATAGAGCAGTTTAACAATACATATACCACTCAGAACAGACCTCTCTATTGTCGACCAAGAAGTTGAGTGTAAGTGCTCCGCGTCACATCCAGAGATTGTTTTTTCAAAATAAACGCATAAGTGCTGCCAGCATTGTTGCAGAGTTCAAAGGGGTGTGACGTCAGCCTGTCAGTGCTCAGACCATATGCCACACACTGCATGAAATTGGTCTGCATGGCTGTAGTCCCAGAAAGAAGCCTCTTCTAAAAATTATGCACAAAAAAGCCCGCAAACAGTTTGTTGTAGACAATCAGACTAAGGAAATGAATTACTGGAACAATGCCCTGTGGTTTTAGATGGTGTCAAGCACATGTGGTGGCAACCAGATAAGAAGTACAAAGACAAGTGTGTCTTGCCTACAGTTAAGCATGGGGGTGTGAGTGTCAAGGTTTGGGGCTGCATGAGTGCTGCCAGCTACAGTTCATTGAGGGAATGAATCCATGAATACCAACATGTACTGTGACATACTGAAGCAGAGCAGGATCCCCCCTCTTCAGAAACTGGGCCGCAGGGTAATATTCCAACATGATAATGACTCCAAATGCACCTGCAAGATGACCACTGCCATGCAAAAAAAAATTAGAGTAAAGGTGCTGGACTTTCCAAGTATGTCTCCAGACCTAAACCCTATTGAACATCGGTGGGGCATCCTCAAACGTAATGTCATCATGGAGGAGTGGAAGAAGATGGCAATGACAACTTGTGAAACTCTAATGAACTCCATGCCCACGAAAGTTAAGGCAGTGCTTAAAAATAATGGTGGCCACACAAAATATTGACACTTTTGGCACAATTTGTCCATTTTCCCTTAAGGGTGTATTCACTTTTGTTGCCAGCAGTTTAGACAGTGATGACTGTGTGTTAAGTTATTTTGAGGGCACACCAAATTTACAGTTATACCGAATGTACAATGACTACTTTACATTGTATCAAAGTGGCATATCTTCAGTGGTATCCCAAGACAACATATGACACAATATTAACACACCTTTGAGGGATTTACTCACCTTTTTTAGATACTGAATATAGTATGCTTATGATCCACAGCACTGTACAGAGATTGTCATTATTCACAGAGTACCCAGAGGAAACACAAACAGCCACGGGAAGAACATTCAAACTCCTTGAAGATGGTGTCCTGGGTGGGATTTGAACTCAGGATTCCAGTGCTTCAAGGCAACAGTGCTAGAAAATTCATAGTTACAAAACTCCAGCAGGATGAAATCATAGCAATTCAGAGATGTCACTCACAAATTTAAATTCAGGGCCTTTTAGAGAAGTCATTGTTTTACTCCTTCTTTAATATACAGGATACGGATTTAGATTTTGTGTTTAGTTACACAAGCTAGTCTACCTTACTTTTTACAGTTCTTTCTTGGCTTGCTATAACTTATTGGTGCATATGATGCCCCGGGCAAATGCACTGTCCTCCCGAATCTAGAATTGACTCTAAGGGCCACATGTATGAAAACTGTTTAGGTCTAAAACTCACTTTTTTGCCAATAGCTTACTATGGGCAAAAAAGTGAGTTTTAGACCTAAACAGTTTTCATACATGTGGCCCTAAATACCTTCTATGAAGTCCTGCTGTCTTTGTACCTTCTGGCATCTTATACATTTTCTCAAAAAAGCAGCATTGTGCTAATTCCCAAATCTAGTGCTGTAGCTCCAGTATTATTTCTCCCTCCCCATGTTACAATAACCTTCTGTAGTCAGTCTCCATTAATCTTTCCCAACAGCTAAGAACAGTATTCACGTTTATAGTCAAAATTCTCAATGATGAAGAAAAAAAAAACTTTTCCAGGAGACCAGGAATTCCATATTCTCCATCCCAACTATCTAGACAAAACACTGGTTGATTTTTATTTGGCTGGGAGGCAAAGGAAGTTTACATTTAGCGCGCAGAACATTTCCAAGATGGTCTTATTTTCAAGCAAATAGCTTAGTGGGAGATCAAGCTGTAGAAGGAGCAATAAAGTTTACAATGTTTATTGACATGTTCTACAGTGTAATTGTATCCATGGCTTTTTTGAGAGAATATCTTGATTGCCTTCTAACTCCATGGCCTGGTTTAAATAGCGAACATTAACTAAAAGCATAAAGACGTCTTTGACTGTAGACCATGTGTTGGTTGCAGAAGGAAATATTACACGTAATTAGTGTTCCAACATAGAGTGTTGACTGAGGACGGCAGTATGTTTGTTCGTAGAGTTACTTGTAACTAAAAATACATTCAAGATGACATCACAGAGTCTTGTATGTATTTATAACCACAAGGACATCAGGTTTCAGTAACCCCTAATTCATTTTAACTGTCCTAATCTATTATAATCACAGAATAATAAACCCTCCTTCAAAATAACCTTGAAAACTTAGGGGGACATGTATAAAAACTTTCTAGATCTAGGACTTTCTTTGTTGCCCACAGCAACCAATCAGGGCTCCCATTTCATTTTTTCAGTGCACTATATAAAATGAAAGGGGCATTCTGCTTGCTATGGGCAATAAAGAAAGTCTTACACTTAGACTGTTTTCATACATGTGGCCCCTAATTTTTCCAAACATAGAACCAGCGTATATCAGTATAATCAATTGTAAACAACAAACAAGGATCAATAACACATCCTGAGGATACCAAAACTCAATAGTAACTCACCAATTAGGCTCCCTTTCAATTTGATTTGTTTTCCAGGGATTATGTGAGTACATTTCTGGTAAAGTAGGTAATTCCAGGTGTCCAGGGCTAAAGTCAATTCAAGTGAAAGATAGCAAGTGACAAAAATGCAAAAATAATATATATTCTCTCCCTAGTAATCCTTTGTCAAGAGATATCCCTTGTCCCATCAGGCGGAGCCCCAACACTCTTACTCACCTCTTCTCGCTCCTGCTCCCTAGGGCGCGCGTTGGCTCTGTGAAATTTAAAAGGCCAGCATGCCGGTGATTGGATATCTTGTTCTACTTCCTGTTCTACTGTTCCAATCTGTTGGTGTGTATAAGTTGGTGTTGTGAGTGCTATTTCAGTTACACCCTGAGCCCAGTGGCGTAGCTACAAGGGTCGCAGAGGTCGCAGTTGTGACCAGGCCTCTGAGCTGGGGGGCCCTGCAGTTCCCCCTCGCCACTCTGCTGCATCCCTGGGTCACATAGAACCAGGAACAAAGCGATTGGCGCCACCGTCGCCTGTGCAGTGCAGGTGGTGACTGGAGCTAAGCGGCCATTATACACTGATACTGGCCACTTAGCTCATTGAAGGCAGTGGCGCGAGGCAATGACATCATCGCACCGCTGCCTTACTCGGCCCTAAGCCTATCGCTAGGCTAAGAGCATAGCAGACCCTGGAATTGGCGTAACAGAGTGGGCGGCGTGATGACGTCACATCGCCCGCTCTGGATTCAAATAGCAGAGTTCGGCGGGGGAAGGAAGAAGAGCCCAGAGGAGTATTATTTTTATTTTTTTAATAGGAAGAGGAGAATATCTATTTTAAGTGGCCCGCACTACCCTAAGTGGCGCTAATTACCCTAAGTGGCCCTAATTACCCTAATTGGCCCTCACTACCCTAATTGGCCCTCACTACCTGACCTAAGTGGCCCGCACTGCCTGCCCTAAGTGGCCCTCATCACCTGCCCTAAGTGGCCCTCATCGCCTGCCTTAAGTGGCCCTAACCGTCTGCTCACTTACTAGAAGGGGCCCTATACTAAAGGGGGACTTTACCTACTTAATAGGAACAGTCTTCCACTTATCTAATTCTTAAGGTTTAACCTACCTAAAAGAAGCATCTTCCTATCTGCCTATCTAATCTGGGGGGCTGACTACTATATTGGATGTGTTCCTACCTACTGGTGGCACAAATGAGGGCCTTAGTTGGTTGGGAGCACTTTCACTGTTTGGTGTCTAACATGTTTGTGTGGTAAATTCTGCAGGGATGAGTTGTGGCCGGGAGAAGACGTCATGGCGGTCTGAACCAGATGAAGAAAGAAAAAAAGAGAACTCATCAGGAAAGACGTCACCTGTGAGTCATTAAATGTAACTGGCCTGTAATCACTTACATGCCTGCAGCGCCTGTGTACAACTACTATCTACCACTATATGGTCACTGTATGGCAGTAATATACAGTCTGCAGAACATGTGTACCCTGGGATCTACCACTATATGGTCACTGTATGGGGGTAATATACAGTCTGCACAACACGTGTACCCTGGGATCTACCCCTATATGGTCACTGTATGGGGGTAATATACAGTCTGCAGAACCTGTGTACACTGGTATCTACCAATATATGATCACTATGTGGTGTAATGGTTTATATTCAGTAACAGTACAATGGTTTTATTCAGTCTCTTTATGGTGGTGATATGTGGTCATGGTGTGGCGGTATTATTTGGTCCTTGTATATTGTTGTTATTGGTATTATTGGTCCAGATATATTGATTTGGTGGCATTAGTCACTACATAGCAGTTATAACGTGGCCCTTGTATACTTACTGACCCGCAGAATACAGCATAAACTCCCCAAAAAACTAAACTCATAAAAATAGACACAATGCATTTTTTTCCTGTTCATCCCACAACATTTTTTTTATTTTGTGAGCAGGGGGTCAAGAGGGAAAAGACGTTTTGGCTTTATAACTTTTTTTTTTTCTTTGGCCCCATTTGAAATGAATTTTCGTCTATAGGACAATTTATTTTAATAGAAATAATTTTCTGCAGTGCGCTACACCGCAGACATCCGTCAAGTCAAATAGGGAACCTGTTGTTGAAAAGTATTGGTCCACAGACGGTGTCTGGGAATAGGGGGTCCCAAGCTGAAGTTTTGCACCCGGGACCATAAGTCTCTAGCTACACCCCTGCGTGTACCAGACCTTCCTGCTTGTTATCCTGACCATGTTGCAAAAAATATATGGGTGATGATCCAGCATAAAAGATCCGCAGTTACTTTAAAAATCAAAGAAACTTTAATTCAAAATTCCATAAAAAAATAGTAGAAATACCATGATGACACAACTAGGTCTAATGCAAAAAAGCATATTGGCATAGAATGCGAGACATCTGCTTACGCGTTTTGAGCCTTCGCAGTGCTCTTAATGATAGCAAGCATTAGACCTAGTTGTGTTATCACAGTATTTCTACTATTTTGTAATGGAATTTTGAATTAAAGCTTATTTGATTGTTAAAGTTACTGCAGATCTTTTGTGCTAGTTCATCACCCATACATTTTTTGCATTGTGGTTCCGTTGGAGCCGGATCCGTGCACTATGCCACCTTCAATCAGGTGAGCTGGCTGTGGATTTGTTTTTGCATCCTGACCAGGTTGCCTGATTCCTGCACGGACCTTTCGGCCTGTCCCTGACTATGTCTTTGCCTGTTGATTTTGTACCATGCTGCACCCTGACTGCCAGCGCAGACTTGTCACATCAGGGGTAGCGACCTGGGAGTTTTTTCACTGCAGAAGTTCAACTTGCATCAGGCTTTGATGAAGACCAGGAGGCTCCTTAGACTCTGCTCCCTGAAATGGCTTCTATCATTACTTGCGGTGGTCCAGAGGATTCACCACCTGGGGATTCCTTACATCCCTTAGTGAAGTATCTGCCCAGGGAAGGCGACTTGTGACCTGTGTCCTAACAGACTTTAGAAAAGGGAAAGACATCGATGGGATTGCCTCCCTCACTTGATTTGTCTTTAGTACTGGACATCTGGAATTACCTATTTTAGCAGTAATGGACATGATCCCCAGATAACAGAAAAAATTGAAAGGGACCCTTTTTAGTGAGTTACTATTGAGTTGTGATATTGATCCTTGTTTTTTGTTTGTAATTTTGTCACGAAGACACTAGGAATGGAAGGTGGATCCTCTGGTCACTGGGTAGAGTTGGCATGACCTACGCCTGAGAGCAGAGTCTAAGGGACCCCTTGTCTTCACCGGAGCCCGAAATAAAGCAGGGCAGACTTTGCCGCAGGGACTACCCCAAGTCGCTATCTCCGACGCAGGTCCTAGCGGTGACAGCCGAAGTAGGAAGCGTAGAACACAGGAACGTGGAACGTGGAGCAAAAGCTAGGATGGACAAACTCAGCAGGAGCAGCCGATGGTCAAACGGGTTAGACGTAGACAGGACCAAGGACGCAGGCGGTAGTGTAAATAGGATGCACTAGGGAGTGCACCACAGGATGTCACTAGGAAATCGGACCACAACATGTAGCATTATAAATTTATTATACAGATATACACAGATTCTATGATTGGAAACATTAGGTTTTAATATATAGTTATTAAAGGTTATTATTTAAGGAAGATTAATTATTCTATGTATGAGGGGCTTAGAGGACCATTATCTTTTGATCATCTCCTCTAAGACTTATCACTTTTGGTCCCGATAATGAATCTGAACAGTTGACCTGGCCATAAAACAAAGTTCTCCAATACCAGATAACCATTTCTGCAGGTGTTCAAAACAAAATGCAGTAATGTGTATGATTAAAGGGGTTGTCTGTAGGGGAAAAATATTTCTTAATAATCTCTCTTCCAAAGTTAGGCACTTTATATTGTACTTTCTTTAAATTTTCCTGCAGTTCTACTTCAGCTGTTTGGTGATAGGAAGCTCAGTAGTTCTGTGTGTCTGACACATAGGTAACAGTTCTATGTGGAGCCAAGGTGAGCAAAGAATTATGGCTTTCTTCAGCACAACCTTTGAAGCAAGAGACCTTTTCTCCTGCCTTCCAAAGCTTTTAACATTAGATAGAAAATGGGTTATGTACCACAACTGAGGTTGGGAGGAAGACAAAACAGACAAAAGAATACTGAGGTTTCAAGAATTACAAGACAACGGTAAACTGTTTTCAAACAAAAAACACTGCTGCTTGACTACAGAAGAGGGAGGCTACATGTAGCACAGAAAACATCACAAGGAAGTGAATGAGGATTCAGACAACCATATGAGCATTTTTTTGTTTTGTTTGCAATACAATCCCTCTTAGAATGCTAGAAACATCTAAAATGCCTAAGGGTTCCTTTTTTATCAAGAGGATTTTCATTTTATCTGGAAGAAAGTTTAGATTTGTTTTTCTCATCAAGTGATAGATAAATTTGTGTTTTCCAAAATGTATTAAAGTCTTAATCCATTCTTCTATATTATCCTATGTGAATTAGGATTATTTTAACCAACACAACAAGCCCTCTCAACTTTTAATGACATTAAATAACATATCGTGAAAAAAATATAGAGATATGAGATCAAAATCTTTACACCAGGTAGCAACGAATTTGGTGCATACTAAGATGTACTGTAAATATCTCTCCTGTTCTTCTCATTTAGTGACTTTTCACTTCACATTTTTTATGTTTGGAATGACATGTTCATAGCTTTGAATTGCCAGACTGTGGCCATTTTTTGGCCTATTTCTGGCCAGTAGAAATCAGTTTACTGCAAAAAAAAAGGCATGGAACAATGTAGACCACACTTTTCTCTACTACAGTCTCCACTAAAAAAACACACAAATTTTAAACATACATTATATGATTTTTAACTTGGAGGTTTATGGGTGATATACACAACTATATTTATATTCATCACAAGCATCCATTAACAATAATTTCCATTCCATTATAGCGTACAGGTGAAGGATATTCCTGTATGAAATCGATCATCTATCCTGGCCTTTCTCGCTAAAAGCAAACATAAATGTTAACATTTTTATGCATTTAAGGAATTTCACTATTATATTCTCAGAATGTGACCCTCAAAGAAGTCACAAGTGTACTGCAGAGGATTGCAATTGAAGACTTGGCATTGATTTGGATAGCCAGGGGTTGGTATAAGGTAGACAGTGCAAGAAGAGTAGAAGTACAAGGCTTTATATGAGACATGGAAAAGATGAGGTAGACAAACAAGGTTGTGCGGGGGGCAGTGATTTGGAGATCTTATCTAAATCATAGCAACGACAATCTTTGTTTTACTTATTCCTGTAATGAATGTAAATAATGAAGATTTCAATCTGATTTTTTTACTTATCGGTAACCTTAGCCAGGGTGAAGTCATCACTGTTTTGTAATGAGACTGCCGGCAATACCATTCTTCATGCGCAAAGTAATCATCCTAAATTCCCCCCCCCCCCCCCCCCACCAACTTTTCAGTTCCTATACGATTAATTGTGCATGCACCAGGGATACCACATGGCGGGACATGAGCTAGGCTCGAGATGGAGATGAGAGAGGATGAAGAGCAGGGAGAGAGTGAGAGAAGAGAAAAGAGAGAGGAGGAGAGGGGTGAGAGGAGGGAGAAGGGGATGAGGGGGAGAGGGGGAGGGAATGAGAGAGAGGGAGAGGAAGAGGGAGAGAATCATATGGTTAGGATAAAACCAAAGTAGAAAACTGTTTTGTTTAGAAACCACAACTCGTTGTGTTTGGAGGCGAAGAAAACTGCTGGTTGCATCCAAAGAACACCATACCTATCTGTGCAGCATGGGGGCGCAATATCATGTTTGGCTGTTTCTCTGCAACGGGACCAGGATGACCTGATACTGTGTAGATGAAAGAATGAATGGGGCTCTATATATCGTGAGATTTTGAGTGTAAAAAACCTCTTTCCATCAGCAAGGCATTGAAGATGGAAACTTTTCTGCATGACAAGATCCAAGCACACTGGCCAGGGCAACAAAGGAGTGGCTTCGTAATAGATTTTCAAGGTCCTGAAGTGGCCTAGCAGATCTCCAGATCTCAACCCCTATAAAAAAACCCTTTGGAGGGAGCTGGTAAAGTCCCATGTTGCCCAGCCACAGCCCAAAAATCACTGCTATAGAGGAGATCTGCATGGAGGAACAGGGCCGACATACCTGCAACAGTGTGTGCCAACCTTGTGTCAGACTTACAGGAAAACGTTGACCTCTGTCATTTTGCCAACCAAGGATATAATACAAGTATTGAGATGAACTTTTGTTATTGACCAAATACTTAGGGGAAGATAAAGGGGGGAAGATATCTCATAGAAGAGACCAATATTGATATATATATTGTAGGCAGCCGCCAGGAAAAATTATGGATGATAAATGTGTGCCAAGGAGAGTGCTATATGGCATATCAAGGTATCAGGGTTGTCATGCTGGACAGTCCGTCAGGATATCCCAGGTGTTACATGTAGCCGAACAGGAGCACCAGAACTGCTATCTATGTGCCGCTGCAGTCCAAGGAGCTCGGTGGAGAAAAGGAGCGTGTTAGTTAGTGATGTTAAGTCACTGACTCGTTTGTTTAGGTAGTAAAGCTGCAATGCAACTTTCATGGGCTCCTTTTCTGGGACGGCCGTCCCCACGTTCCAGTTCAGGTTTTTTCTGGACTTCTTTGAGACCTTTACAAGCCTGCTAGCTACAGACCTCAGCTGACGAGTGTAACCTGAGGAATCTGTTGCCATTTCCCTCCAGAGAGTGTGACAGTTGGGAGCTTGGGATGGAGTCCCGGACGCTTTCCTGCTACCCTGATTGTGGACGCAAACAACACCACAAGTTAATATGTTGCCACACGCTTATTTGGCTGAAGCCACCTGCCTGTGCTAGGTATGGACTGTAACCAGATGCTGTGCTAACTCCGGTTGGAGACTGTTTTTCGTTCCTGTTTGCTAGATTTTTGTGTGTTTTGCCATATAAATAAATACCCTATTGTTTTGCATCCAAAGAACCTGTTTGTGCCTGCCTTTTCAAGCTAATCTCCCACAATATGGGAAGGTCTGTGATGGTGTTTATGTTCCAGCCAAGTTCTTTATATATACCTGCAGAAGAGCAGATACATGTCACCAAGGTAAGGGGCCTTGGTGAAGTTGGAGCCATTGTACTAGTCATGTCAGCTACATTAGGTGGTTGACACCTGTTTAATAGGTAGCAAAGCTGTTTAACAACAGTCGATCCAGGACGGCTCTTACTAGGAGTAGGCAGAGCGTTGAGTGGGTGCCTATTCCCCATGTTCCATGTCAGGATTTTCCTGGCCTATGTAAAAGTCAGCCAGTCAGCTGACTATGTGTAGCTGCAACTCTGGTCTAGGCATTTGGGCTGGAGAAACTACACACTGGAGGAAGCCAATGTATGCTGCACAACTCTGCTTTGGCTAAGGTGATAGTGAGGAAAATAACCATTGCTTAGTAAGTGCTTGGATGAGCAGAAGTTTTTTTTTTTTGTTTTGTTTATTTTGTACCTGTTATTGCTGCACCTGAAGATTTTGCAAAATAAATATACAGAAGGACCCGTATTTGCGCCCAAGACTGCCTCTATATTTATACCTAGCGAACTTTTGCTGTGATCCCAGAGCCATAAATGATGACAATATATATTTACATGTACATATTTATTGTAGGAGTATAGCTGCAAAACCGTAGGCACAAACGGGTTTTGGATGCAAAAATAACAGGGTTTTACTTAAACAGAAAGAAAAAACAAAGAAACACCAAGCAGGAACACAAAATTTCTCCAGCAGCAGGTTTCACAGCATCCCGTTAATGTCGATACACAGAGCAAACATATGGCTTAACTCCAGCCAAGTAGGCGTTAGTCCGCATATGAATGTATAGTGTAGTCTAAGTCCAGGTGCAGGGTAGCCAGACTGTGTCTCAGAGCTCCTCTCTCAGCTCCTTACTGCAGCGTACTGTGGAAGGAAATGGCAAACAAAATCCTCAGGTTTACACTCCACACCTGAGGTCTGAAACTAGCAGGCCAGTAAAAGCCCGGACCAGACTGTGGGGATGGCCTCCCACCCTCGCTACAGCCATCCCGAAAAAAGAGTCCATGTAAGCTGCATGCTCTTTTCCCCCACTGAGCTCCTGGGACATTGGTGGCACATACACTCCAGTTCTCCTGCTGCAACTTGGCTAGGCGGAAAAGCCGGGGCGTACTGACAGACCAGCCACCCTGACATCCCTGAAATCTCAATACACCATACAGCAACCTGCTTGGCACATATCTGCTTTCTACTATCTTTCCTGCCGGTTGCCTACAATATATATATATATATACACATACAAGCAGAAAAATAGGTGTACTCTATAAAAAATTGCCTATGTGGGTCCAGCGACAATTGGGACAGTAGTTACCAGTCCTAGAAAAACAAAAAAAAAAAAACCTCCTATATATATATATTTATATAATATAGGTATATATATATATATATATATATATATATATATATATATCTATATATGTATATAATATATATATATATATAATAGCTATATATATATATTGTGAGGACAGTGGACAGGGGGAATAGTGGAACGGTAGATTATAATTTCCCCAAGGAAGGTCCTCTCCTATGCCTGCCTTAGGCCTGCGGGTAACCTGGGCAGATGCGTGTCACGAGGAGCCTGGGCTCGGTGTGAAGGAAGGGCCGACAGCATAGGTGTCAGTAAACATATGATGCTGACATTTCTTTAGTGTAGCGGTTCCAGTGCCGCTTAGTCCCGGGGTCGAGCTTTTTCTGGATTGGTAAAGAGCCGGGTGGGTGGCAATCCCACAGCCCAGGTGAGGCTGGTCTCAGGCCTATAAAGCCTGGATCTACAGACCCTGTGTTTGGTTGCTGTGTCTCTCTGACGGAAACCTTGCTGGGGAGTAACGACGCTGTCTGGCCTTTCCCAGTTATAGTGAGGGAATAATATATGGTGTAGCCACGGTGCTCAGCCGAGCAGGCGTTGTATTTCGGTTTAGCCTAAAGTTAAGGCTTGATGGCTGTTTTGTTTTCTGTTAAGTTCTGCTTTAATAAACCCAGGCAGCGCCTGGACTTGTGAACGATTTCCGTGTCGCACACTGTCTCTGTCTGTGTAAGCCCTTGCTTAGCCTACTGATGCTAAACCTCCCCAATATATATATTTATTTATTTATTTATTTATTTATTTTACATCTATGGAAATTACTAAACTTCCAATATAGTCATCAAGCTTTTAAACCAATCTGATCTTTTTCTAATGATGGACATCTACTCGTTTACTTAGATGACATCATCTGTTTATGGGCTCTAATTTTTCACTTTTGAAGGTGTTAAAGAAAAATTTCCTTCCTCCAACTACAGAGAAAAGTTGAACCCTTTAGGCTGGAACCAGGTGGAATGCTAATCCCATCAATTCCCAGTTACCCATACTGTAGGTATTATATCTATCTTGTATAACCATCTTTAAACAAAATTAAAGTCCTCGGACTTACTAAACACTGGTGGTATTGTTATATATCACTTTGACCAGGAGTAGCCATTAGTTCTCCCTGCTGGAAATCTCTTTAAGCCTACTTTATAGAGCCTAATGTGTCCTTACCAGCTTCATAGGATTTATCTTAATGTTTCCGACGCCCCTGGTGGCATGTTATATGTATGGTGGGACTGTCCTGTTATTATGGGTCTCTGAATTTATCTAGACTCTAGGATTAAAAATAGTTTTAGAACACATTTTTCCCTTCTACGCAGCATTTTTTTCCATGAATAAAAAACTGCCTTGCACTAATGATAAAGTGACTACAGTAGATGGATACAATTCTGTACTAAGGCAACCAGAATCCATATTGCAAGAACTGTAATTTCCTACTTTCTCATGTATAGCTATGCAGAGTAAATTAATATTATCATAATATCAAAATGAACTGAAGCAACCCAAGATGACTCCAGAGATCTTTATGATTCTATTTGGCAACTGTTACCACTTATCACAAACCACATTGGAAACATACCTTACGAGGGTTGTCCAATTTATGACATGAATGTCAAAAAGTGCAGGCAAATAATATAAAAGAAACCAAAAAACCTGTGCCTTCCTCCTTAATCCCCCACCAATTGAGCGTAAGACGTGTTTTATACCGTAGCGGTACTCGAGTCTTTATCTGCGGTGGTATGAGCAGCTGGCTGTAAAACATTCATTAGATTAAAGTCATTTACTGTTTATTAGTATTGCCAGTGGTGATATCACTGGAGCATACAGTTTTTTTGGGAGGGGTTATTCTTATACGGTTCCCTGATCTTTTAAACTTTTTTTTTTATAAACTGGGGGTCCCCTTTTAATCTGTCTCCACCCTTTTAATCAAAAACTATCTACTCCATTAACCCCATTTATGTAGTGGAATGTAGATAACACACAAATGTTGTATGCACATTTGGGGAAATTTATCAATAGTGTCTAACTCTTAGACAATTCTAAGTTAGACTTACAATGTGCCACATTTATCATAGTTGTTTATCATAGTTGTCATCAATTGTTTTTGCTATGATTTACCGTGCCCGATTTATATGTTGTAAGTATTCTAACTTTTGGCGCATTTTGTGGCGTACATTAAGACATGCCTTCAGTGAAGCCACTCCCTTTTATTTAGGACACACACCCTTTGTCGGACGAGGGGTAGAAGTGTTTGGAAACTGTCTAAAACACATAGTAAATGTGGTGTAAAGCTTGTACTCAATCTGATTCTTTGGCAAAAATTGTGCCTGAATTCTGGTGCAACTGCATTGATAAATGTGCCCAATTGTCTTGTCCATTACCTTCCTTACACAATTTTTTCACATAGTTGACTTTTCTGCCATTGCTCTAATCTCTCCCCTTCATTTTTCATGGACTGGCTCACATTTTCTATTAGTAAGGCTATGTTCACACGGGCACATTTCAGCGTGCATTTCACCGCATATTTGTGCTCTAACACGGGTGAGATGCGGGCCAAAATTACGGTAATTCATAGTTCTCATACAGAACTATGGATTACGTCTCCTCTCCCTTCTCGTACAATACAAACTAATTGTAAGGCCTAAGGCTCAGCTCATATCTGAGGTGGAGGTCCCATTTGGAGGTTCTGATTCAGAATCTGTCAAAAAATAGCACAGCATGGACTATTTTCTCCATTCAATGATGGACACATTGATAGAATCCCGATGGACCACACTGTAATCAATGGAGTCCATTGGGTGCTGTTGGTGTCATGTCATGAATGTAGTGAATTTGAGGCAGCTGTTATTTTATTTTATATGATGTAGCATAAATCTAGAAATACCAACATAGGTGTACACTAGAGATGGGCGAATTTCTCAAACATTGAATTCGGTGACTTCGCCGAATCTTTCCGACAAAATTTCGTTTTCGCGTCCGGAATTGTCTTCGAGGGACGAATCACGTTAAAAAACAGACTATTTTCAGGCTGCACAGAGCCTGCAGGGTGTGTTAGATCGCTGTGCCATGCTTAAAATAAGCAGAGGGAGCTTGTTTGGTCTTCATACAATGTTGTGTTTTTAGTATGACACGCCCATGACTGCCGCCGGCTCTAGAATCGCTTCACTATAAAATTCCCTGGGCACTTAAAAGGTGTTGTCTATTACAAGCTTTCAGCCTACCTCAGGTGTTGCCTGGCAGTTGAATTCAGGGGCGTGCTTCTTGTCTGCCTCTTCTCCTGCCTCTTCCCCCACCCTCAGCACACAAAAGATTCCTCTGTAACTTCTATTACAGTAGGGGGAGGGGCGGAGGGGGGTTCTGCTGCCAGAGTTAACCCTGTGTGTTGCCTAGCCTAGGTCTGCTGCAGGTGCTAAATCAGCTGTATTTAAAGCTGATCTATGGAGTGTGGCGAGTGTTCTGTGAAGCTGTGTATGCAAATAGCAGAGCAGAGGGAATGCATGTGTTCTATACCCCCTGCTTAGTATTACAAATCTCCACATCTTCCAGCAACAACAAACCCCTATCAGAACAGACACAGGGCAGCTGAAGGAAGTGTTACTATACTCAGGATGTGTCACTAGTGCGCGAGCATGAAAGCGTTTTCACATTGCCCCTGATCTGTTCTATTAGTGATAGTCACAAGGCTCCACAGACACATCATCTTGATAGGTTAACACACAGGGTCTACTGCTGGTCAATCTATGATCAGCTTCACCTCTGCTCTCCTCTATCTGTGTAGGAGAGCAGGAGGAGCAGCACACCACAGGGTTAATCCAGGCAGCACAGACACAGAAGCAGAGCCCTCCCCATTCCCTTCCAGCTAAAGGAAGCATTATGTGTGGGAGGGGCTCTCTGCTATGTCCTGTATCTGAAGGTGATGAGTATCAGACCTGACAGCAGTGAGATAAAGCTCAACAGGTAGCTGCTATAGAGATTTGGAGAAGCTGATGTACTACTACTAACAGGGATAGACTCAAAATCAGTGGACATTGTAATTGAACATATATTGCAAAGCGCTTGTTTTTTAAAGATCTTTGTAATTAAAACCCAATCATTGTAGCGAGACAACCCTTTAGAGGGCAAACTGACCAAAAAACTGACGAAGGAATGTAGCCTGATTAAAGTCATGGCAGCGACAGCTGGAAAAAAACAAGTGAGGGCTAAGGTGGCAAACATTGTGACCAGAGTGTGGAGGTGACAGCGGCAGCCCACAAGCAGCATGAGGTCAGAGAGTGGCACAATGACATTCTGGAGTGGAAAAAACAGTATAGGCCACAGAGTGGCACAATGACACAGTGTGAAGGGTACGGTAGCAGCCACAGCAGCAGCATGAGGTCAGGCATGGGCACAAAGACATTCTGGGAGGGGCCAATACAGGAGTAGTTCCACAGATTGGCACAATGACAGAGTGGGGAGGGCATGGCAGCAGCCACAGCAGCAGCATTGAGGTCAGGAGAGTGGCACCAATGACATCCTGAGGGTGGCAAAAAACAAACAGGAGTAGGCCACAGAGTGGCAAAAATGGGACACAGTGTTGGAGGTTACGGCAAGAGCAACAGCAGCAGCATGAGGTCAGACACGTGGCACAAATGACAGAGTGTGTAGGTCATGGCAGCAGCCACAGTAGCAGCATGAGGTCAGACAGTGGCACAATGGACCATTCCTGGACGGTGGCCAAAACCGTAGTAGGCCAACAGAGTGGCACCAATCACAGAGAGTGGAGGTCACGGCAACAGCAGTGAGGTCAGAGAGTGGCCCACAATGGACACAGTGTGGAGGCACGGCAGCTGCACAAGCAGCAGCATTGAGGTCAGACAGTGGCACAATGACAGAGTTGTGTAGGTCACGGGAACAGCACAAGCAGCATGACAGTCAGAGAGTGGCACAATTACATTCTGGAGGGTGGCAAAAAAACAGGAGTAGGCCACAGAGTGGCACATGACACAGTTGTGGATGGTTGACGGCAGCAGCCAAGCAGCATTGAGGTCAGAGAGTGGCACAATGACATTATGGAGGTGCACAAAAACAGGAGGTAGGTCACGAGTTGGCCAAATTGGAAACAGAGTGGGGAGGTCACGGTAGCAGCAGATGGAGGTCAGGGACAGTGGCACAATGATACATTCTGGAGGTGGGCAAAAAACAGGACGTAGCACTAGAGTGGCACAATGACAGAGAGTGGAGGTGACGGCAGGAGCAACAGCATGAGGTTTCAGCAGTGGCACAATGACATTCTGGAGGGTTTGGCAAAAACAGGAGGTAGGCCACAGAGTGCACAAGACAGAGGT
Source organism: Phyllomedusa bahiana (assembly GCA_025379985.1). NCBI lineage: Eukaryota > Metazoa > Chordata > Amphibia > Anura > Hylidae > Phyllomedusa > Phyllomedusa bahiana. The sequence goes on along the minus strand of JAODAL010043420.1, from coordinate 11,718 downwards.
GGAGGTGTGGTGGCAATACCAGTCACTGTTAAAGACGGTGGTAGGCAGATGGAGAAACTATCAGCAGATGTGTGGCATAAGGCGGGTGGCGGCATCAGAATAGTGGCTGAGGCAGGTAGTTTGAACCCAGGACTCAATTTTCTCACAGTTTGGGTGAGGGCGTCAAGGCTGATGTAGTCTGGAACTCTAAGGCATTGGTGTGTGGAAAATCTGGCCGATCCACGCCTGATTCATCTTGACGATAGGTCAGTCGTTCCACATTTCCCGTGGACAAGCTGGTTCTGCTTTGGGTAACGATGGCCCCCGACCAAATGAAAACCGCTTGCCACATATGGCCGGGGCAGGACAGCTTCTCCACTGCAAACTCGGAAGTTGCGGCCACACATCAGTATGGCTGCCCAGTAGTCCAGCGGATCTTCTAACTGGGGTGGCAGTGTGCTGTCCAAATAGGCCACCACCTGTTGGGCTGGTTCAGGGTCTGCTCCAGTCCTGCTGCTGCTGCTGGCTGATGGATGGCGACTGCCCTCTCGCACTAGGCGGCAGTGAGGAAAGCTGCCTCTATGTCAGTGACTCCAGACTTAGCGTTGCCTGCTGATGGAGCTGGTACTGCTCCTACCCCCCCCCCCACCTTTCCCCAGCAGCCGCAGCAGTAGTACCTGAGCCCTGAAAAACCCCCGGTCAGACCTGTCAGAGGGGGGACGATGCCGCACATAAGAGCGGCCAAAACTGACTACGGAGGATTTCCCTATAGTATTTGAGTTTGCCCCCCCCTCTCAGCACTGGGAAAAAGGCTCCCATTTTGGGCCCGTAGCGGGGGTCCAATAGGGTGGAGACCCAGAAGTACCCTCGCCGGATGGGGACTATTCGGCTGTCACTGCCGGGCAAATCCATCTGCGGGCCATCGCAAAGTGACTTCGAGGGGCCCCCTCCCCTCCATCCCCCATGTATACTGCCACGGGTTTGAAGGTCATCTGCCTCGCTTCCTCATCCCCATCTACCCCCCTCCGGGCTGCTCCTGCCCTCCTCTCTGTCCCCCCTGGGTAAAAATCCATCATTTCCCCAGAAATGCTTCTGCTCCAATGTCCCCCCCCTCCGCCTCCTCCTCCTCCCCCAAATTTCAGTCCCCCCCGGATCAGGGCCACGGATGTAGTCGCCCCCTTTCCGTCCCCTACCCAGACAGATTTTTCAGCATCTTTTCCCGGACATGAAGCAGGGGAATGAGTTTTTAATCCTGTAGTCCTGCCGACTGACAAATAACGTGGCCCCCTGAAGGGCCTCAACAAACGGCAGGTTCACGTTGAGCGCCATGGCTGAATCAAAGTTACCAGGGAGGTCTCCTGTCCCCTATCATCAAAAAATCGTTAATGGCCTTTCTCTTTCATACAGTCGGCCAACATGTGCAGGGAATTCCCCAAAGGGTGGGAAACATTGCATACAGATGGTGGGGGAGGTCTTCTGCCCCTGCAACTCGAGGAGGGTGTTCCCCGGGTTTGTGGAATGGATGAAATGCATGCCAGTTTCCGGGCCATTTTCAGAATTTTGAAGTCGATGGGAAACTTCAGGAACCCTTTTTACAACCAGATTGAACATACCTGCATGGCACAGGACCATCCCCCCGGGGAGCACGGACATCATGTTACTCCCTTTCCCTCACCATGGTTAGATTTTCATTGGCGCGGAAAAGCCACACATCATTTCTTGCTGCAGATGGGGACGTCCTCCCCGTGTGACTTCGTTCCCAAAGGCAAGCCAGGTTAGAAAAATATGTGAAGAGCTGTGCCCTACAATGTGGTGTGATGGGCAGTCTTGGGAGGCGAGAGGTGGTGGGGGTGGGGGGGAGGAGGAGGCGGACATTGGGGCCCGGAGCCGCGTTTGACAACGTGGGGAGAAAAACGCGTCTCCGCCCAAATTGTTATGGCCTGGGCAGGAAAACCCTTCACCCCGTTGGGCCGTAAAAACTTACTGGCCAACCATGTTACAGCTCCAGACGTCCCCCTGCCATGCACCCTTTGGGAAAAAAACGTAAGCTCAAGGACTGGCCCCCCTTTGTTTTACATTTTTGAAATGCGGTACTGCCTTTTTGGAAAAGAAGTTATGTTAAACTCTCCATTCCGTTGGGAAAAGCCATTAGTTCTCTAAAAGGGCAAGTCCACCCTTTGGAAAGGGGGGGACTGATCCCCAAAAATTGGACAGGAGCACGGCAGCTTCTGCACCTTTGTTTGGGTTTACGCATACTCTTCTCTCCCTTCAATCGTCGCTGAACGATGCTGGCGCCAGAGAGCGAGGAGCAGGAGCATCTGGCTTGGGAGATGAGGGCAAAGAAAACAGCTCCCTTCTGCAGAGGTGGGGGGTACCCTTTGATGGTGCAAGGCATGAAATCCCCACGGCCGCTGCTGTTGCTGTTGCTGGGGGCCCGGCAGGAGGGACCACCACTTTCTAAAGCCAGGGTTTCTCCCGGCCCCCGGGAGGGTGACGCGCATGTTTTGGGAGCAGGGCCGGTGCCAAACGTTACCTCCCTGGCCCGGGCTTCACTTTCTGCTCAAAGATTCTACAAAACCCCCCTATTGGGCCTCCCCCGGTGTTTGCAAAGAACTGCCACACCCCCCGAGTACTGTTTTTAACTCCCAAACCCCTCCGCACTGAATGACTACTACCACTGCTGCCTTGCGAGCCCCCTGTGCATTACTTTCTTGGACCTCCCGAAGGGGTTTTTTTTCCCCGTGGCCCGTTTTGCTCCCGCCCCCACACTGCTGCTCCCCCCGGGCTGACTCATGGCCACAAACCCCAAATTTTGCTGGCTGCACCGCTCCCCTGATCCGCAAGCTGCCCGCCCTTCTTCTCCTGACGATGATGAACCCCTTGTTTCCCCCCCGGCCCCCCCAAAAATGGGTCGGCTACTTCTTCACGATTGGGGCTTCACTCACTGTTTGTCCCATTTTTATTATTATTATTTTTTTTAAATTATTAAGAAATTTTAGAACGCCTTTAAACCGGGGGCGCTTTTAAAATTCCCGGGGGGTTAAAAAATAACATAAAACAAACAGTAAAATGAAAAGTGAAAAAATGAAAATTGGGCAGGGGACAGGGGGAAAAGAGGCCCCTCCCCGTGAGGGCTTAAAAATTCTACAAGGGGGGGGAAAAAGAGACGGGAAAGGTGGGGGGGCCAGACTTGTTTGTGGAGGAAAGTAGTGAAAACGGTTACTGTAGGTTTTGGGCAAGCCTGAAAAAATTGGGTTTTCGGGTTGTTTTTAAAAGGGGTAAAGGGGGGGAGGGGTCTGTTTTGTTTTGGGGGCAGTAAATTTAAAGGAGTGTGGGGGGAAGCAGGGGGAAAATTTTCTTGGAGCCCGGTTGGGGTGGGAGCTGATGGGGGGGAAGGGGGGAGAGAAGGGGAAAGGCCCCCTGGGAGGAGGGGAATTGCTTTGGGGGGAAAATTTTTTGGAAAATGGGGAAGATGTTGGGGGGGAGAGGTCCTCTCCCCACCCTTGGTATGCAGAGGCTAAACCCCCTCACAACATGACCCCCCCATGAAAAACTTTCCAATCTATATTTTTTTGGCCGCCTCTGCAAGAAGGGGGGGAAATTTTGGGCCCCATTTCTTCGCTGCCAAGTAGCTGCTGCCCTCCCCCTCCTTAAATTGTTCATCCTCGCTATATATTTGGCGCGACCCCAGCCCAAACATAGAAAGATCTCTGGGGGGGAAAAACCGGATGGGACAGAGGGGGGTTGGGGGACGGGCGGGGGGGCCCCCGGGACCCGCCCCCGGGCCATGCCAACAAAGGGTTTGTGTCTGTTTGGTCCCCCCCGACTCTTGATGTCTCTGGGAGGAAGTGGATGACCTAGTAAAACCAAAACAAGCCCCTTGGGGTTTTGCTGGTCAACCAGGGCCGCTAGTACAGTGTTGCGCCCGGCCCCCGAATCGCTCCCGGGGGCGCCGCCGCAGCTCTCCCCCGGGCCCCTGGGACGCGTGCCGCCCCCGCCCCCGGGGGGCGGGCGGCGGGCGCCTCGCCCCCCCGGGCATGCCCACCACTTCCCCGGCCCCGCGCTCCTGCCCTCCTCACAGTCTCCTGCTGTCCGGCGCGGCGCCCTTTTGATCTAAGGCGCGCCCCCGCGCCCGGGCTCTGTAGATTTAAAGGGGCAGTGCGCGGTAATTGGGGAATTGCCGGGCACTGCCTCTATTTCCCCCTGGGCGCTTTTCCCCCCGCTCCCTGCCGGTCCCTTTGTGCCTTGCCTATTGTGGGAAAAATTCCTTTGTCTCGTTTTTTATTTTTACCGTTTTGCCGTTTCCCTTGCTTCCCTCATTGACCAGGTTTTCTCGGGCCCCCCTGCCCGACCGCCCCCCTGCCTTTCCCCAAAACCCCAACCTTTGCTGCCTGCCTGACCTCCGGGCCCCCCCGAAAAACCCACCGGGCCCCGACGATTTTGCACCCCGGGTTTTACTTCGGGTGCCACCGAAAAAAAGCACGTCAGGGGTTTTTCGACCCGGTAGACCCCCCGCCGCAGCAAATCCATCCCGCTTTGCGGGGGGCTTGGGAATACCGGGACCTTTTTTAAAATTCCGTTCCCTGGGGTGGGTTACACCCTCGCTGCGGGGGTTTTATGGATCCCCCTTGCGTCCGGAACCGAAAAAGTAAGATCCCCCCCCCCCCCCCCCCTGGATCCCGCCAAGGGACCGCTGCCCAGTGTCGGGCCCTCTCTCGGGTGGTGACCCACAGTTCAGCAACTGGCCCCGCAGGGGGGAACCCGTGGATCAGTTGACCCCCCAAAGGTGCAGCAAAAACCTCAACCGCCCAGCACAACCTCCACCTCCTCCTGTTGGCCCCTCCCGCTCCCCCGGGGTCCACTGGCCCTTTTGGGGGCCCCAAACTCCGTTTTTCCCCTGCCTGCCCAAAAATTTTACGGGGATCCCCAAAACTCTGCAAGGGGGTTTTTCCCCACCCCGTGCACCAGCACATTGATTTTAAAGGGGGACCAATTCTTGTCAGAACGTTCCAAGGTGGGGCTTGTGGTCGCCTGTTGTCCGGGAAATCCTTGGCCTGGGGGTTCGCCCCTATGGGAAAGGAGCGATCCCCGTGGGCGGGGGTTTTGGGTGGCCCCCTCGCTGTTTTTCCCCGTGTCTTTGAGGAAAAAGCCCGGGCCCCTTCGCGGGAGGCACTTTTGCCTCGCCAGGGTGAACTTCGTCGGAGAGTACGCATACAGTTTTTGCACCCTGGCATCAGAGCTGTCCCCGGGAAAGATTTCCGCCCTGCGCGCCACTTTAAGAAAGGCCCTTTTCCGCAGTTTCAAGGACCCCTTGCCGCAAGAATTTGCCATCCTCTTTTGGCGAGTTAAACCACCTGGCCACACCAATTTAAGTGCGCCCTTTGCGAGAGGCCAAAAAGAACTCCCCCAAGGGTCGGACCTGGGGCGATCCCGCCTTCCCGCCCCCGCCTGGCTCCGGTTTTCCCCAAAACCTCCTCTGCCCTTCCCTACCATCTGAGGGGAACCCAAGCAGGTTTTATCAAGTCCCCTTTTTTGAGCGGAATTATCCCCTCGGCGGGCACAGAACTATGTCGTACTGCGCCAGTCCGGTCATTTTTTGGGGGGACTGTCCCCTTTTGCCCCCAAAAGTCCGGGGAAACGCCGCACCTTGGCTATGTTGGGGAGGGAAACCCCAGGGGAGAAATCCTTTTCCCCTCCCCGCCTGACTATGTCGGGGGGAGATAGGACTGACTCGGGTTTTATTCCAGGGTCCTGGTTTTCCCGGATCCGGTTCTTTCCGGGAACTTTAAAACACGCCCCCTTGTATCCCCTTACCGCTTTCCTTTTGGTTAGTCGGAAAAAGGCCCCTTGGGGATATCCCCGTCACAGGGGAGCGGGTTTTGGGGATGCCATCCGGTTTAAAGGGCCCAAACCGGGGACCCTCCCCGGGGGGCGCCCTTCAAAAGGGGAAAATCTCCCCCTACGTACTTTTCCCCGGTCTTCCCCCTGCATCCCGTTTGGGGGGTCCCGGGGGCCCGCGCGGGCCCTCCCCTAAAGCTTAATTGGATGAAAGGCGAGGGCGTGGGGCTGGGGACCTGACTGCTGGAAATCTTTTTCTGGTTTACCCCGCCGGTACGCTCCGTTCCTTTTCCCCAACCCTTTCCCCAGGCCCTGCCCGGGTTGCCTTCGGGAAAATTCCGGGGGTTATGCGGACGTCCCTTTTCGGGGGGAAAAAGCCCGGGCCCAGGTCCCTTTCCCCCTTTATCGCCCCTATGACTGCCATTTCGATCTATGCCGGGGGCCATCCTCCCAGGGGCAAGGGGTTTTCCCCCTTTCGGTACCCCGAGACCCCGGCCATGTGAACCTACAAATTTGGGAAAACCTAAAAGGGCTTTTTAAAGCAATCCCCCTCCCCGCGGGGGGAGGATTTTTCTTGGCAGAAAAAAAGGTTCTTTTTCGGCCCTGTTATGACATCGGGGGGCCCTTTAAAAAAAATCACGGTGAAAAACGCTACCCCTTTCCGCTGATTTACGGAAAATGTTTCCCACCCGGGTTCGCGGGCAAGAAAAATTTTTCCAAATTTGACCTGGAGGGGGCCCAAAACCTCTTTCCCCCATTTTAGAGGGGGAAGAGTGGGAAAACTTTTTTAAACACGGGATGGACATTTTTAAAATCTATCATGCCCCCTTTGGTCTTGGCCCAAAGCCCCCCGTTTCCAGGAATTTGGGGGAACGATATCTTCCGGGGTCTCCTTTACACGTGTGTCCCCTGGTCTACCTTGAGACATTCTGGTGTTTCCCGCCCATGTGGAGACTCATCGCTCTCATGTCCCCCCTGGTATTGGGCGGTTTCGGCCCAAACCCCTCTACCCCAAAAATTGGGGAAAAGGCTCTTTTCCCCCAGCCAGCTCCCCTTTCCCTTGGGAAAGTATTTCGGGGCCCGGGGGTTTTTAAAATGGATCCTGCCCAAAACTGTGGGTGTCTTGCAAATGGCCCCCGGGCCGGGGGCCTTTCGAGCTATACAGTGCTTCCTGGGGTTCTCGAATTTTAAACCCTCAGTTTATTTCCCGCAAATTTTTCTAACCCTTTGGGGGGCACCCCTCATTCAAAATTTTCCCAAAAGAAAATCCCAAACCCCAACAGTGGGCCCCCCAGAGGCCCAAAAGGGGTTTGCCCCAACTTTAAGGGAGCCTTCGCCTCGGCGCCCGTCCCGACCCGACCGGGTTCCAAGAAACCAATTTTTTTGGAGGGGGGACGCCCCCTCGGTCGGGGGTTGGGGCAATTTTTACGCAAAAGGGGGCCAAAGGCAAGATTTCCCTGTGCTTTCTTCTTTCCCAAAACTTTCTCCCTGCAGAGAGAAAAATTTCACCCTTGGGGGGACCGGGGGTTTGGCTATCAAACTTGCCCTAGGGAGTGGCGTTTTTCTTCTGGAGGGGGGCTCAATACCCCATCACCCTTTACTCCGACCATAAAAATCCCTTTAATACCTTCAATTCCGGGGCCCCAAAGCCCCCAACCCACGTCAAGCCAGGTGGTCCCCGTTCTTTTTTGGTTTAAAATTTTCCCGGGTTTAAATTTTTGGCCCGCAGAGAAAAAACGTCAGGGCCGATGCCTCTCCCGTGCTCCGATGTGTTGGGTGGGAGGGCACCCCCCAGCATTTAAAATTTCCCCCGAACGCCTGATCCATGGGGCCCAGTTTTTAAACCGCGAAAGGGTTCCCCCCCAAAGGGGAAAACTTAAATTTCCCTCCCGCGCTCCCAAGGGGAATTTTGAAATGGGGGCCTGTTCTCTTGTGGGTGGGCCCCCCGGAGCACGCAAATTTCCCTTCCTTAAACTTTTCGTTTTTCTGGGGGGCCCGGCTTGTAGGGACATCAAAAGGGGTTTGTGAAGTCCTGCTTTTTGTCTCGTAACCAAAACTCCTCGCCAAAACCCGTGGGCACTCTTTCCCAAATATGGTGTCCATTTGGGGAAAAAAAAAACCCCCAGGGCCTGCAAACATGCATCCCCAAAGCATGAAGGTCCCAAACGGCAAGAATTGGAAACCCTCCCCAGTTTTTCGCCCCGGCGACAAGGTCCCGGCTATCGGGGCCCGGTATATCCGGCTGAAATTTTCCCCCCGTACAAAAAATTGGGGCCCCGGTAAATAAGGGCCCTTTGAAGTACTCGCCCATTTAACCCGGCTGCTTTTCAAACTCCGGCTCCCACCCCCAATGCGTAAAAACCCAAAATCCTTCCATGTCCCCTTGTTGAAACCTGTGGTTTCCCGGGAAACCCTTTTTCCCCCGAGGATTTAAGCCCCCCAAACTTCTGATGAGAGGCCCCCAAAAATCCCTTCCCCTGTAAAAAGATCCTAGACATGAAAACCCCTCAAGGGAAGGCGGGATTTTCCCGATCGAATGGGGGAGTTTGGTCCTGAGGAGAGATCGTGGGACCGGAGGAAAAACATCTTTGGGCCGTGAGTTTTCTGCCCGAGATTCCTCCCGGCCAGGAAGAAGGGGAGGGCTACGGGGTGGGGGGGGGGTTTCTGTTTCGCCGGCGCCCCCGGGGTCGTCCCCGGGGGGCGCCGCCGGAGCTTGGCCCCGGGCCCTGGGGCGGGTGCCGCCGGCCCCCCGGGTGGCGGGCGCCCTTTGTTCCCCCCCATTGTACCCCTTTCCCGGCCCTTTCTCCTGTTCCCGCGTTTCCCTGCTGTCTGGCGCGCCTCCCCGTGGGTCTAATGCGCCCCGCCGGGGGCCCGTGAGATTTTTAAAAGGGGGGTGCACCCGGGAATTGGGGGTTTTTGGGGGACTGCCCCCTATTTTTACCTGGGCCTTCCCCCCCCGCTCCCCCCCGGATCCTTTTGTGCCCTTGGGTATTTGAAAAAACCCATTTTCCCTTTTTTCTCGTCCGATCTACCGTGGGGCCATTTCCCTTGCTTCCGGGCTATTGACCCGGGATCTTTTGCCGGGTGCCCTGAAAAGGTTTTGCCCTTTCCTCGGGCCCCGAACCATACTCCCGTCCTGACCTCCTGCCTGACCCCCACTACGAAACCTGCCTGCCTTTTTTTAAACCCCGCTATACTTCGGTGCCACCGGGAAGCAAGTCACTCAAAGGGGGAACGACCGGTTTGCTCCCCCCAGCAATTTCCCTCCCGCTTTTTCGGCGGGGTCTGGGAAAAACCGGGGCCCCACTTAGATTCCGTTCCCCCGGGTGGTTATCACCCGCTTGCGGGGGTTTCCCGTGGATCCACTTCCGCGTCCGGAACCGGAAAAAAGACAGCAGCAGTTTGGGGGCCCCCACCGAGTGGGCCCCTTTTGCGAGTTCCCGGGTGTGCTGCGACCGGGCCCTGCTCCCGCCAAAGTTTTGCCCCCTGCCACTGCAGGTGAAGAGCCCCGCCAAACCCCCACTGTCGGGCATACGTTTGTTCTAAAATGACAGGCATGTTTTTATGAAGATATTTTCCCATATAAAATACACACCCTGTTTTGACTCCAAAAAAAACCCCAGTAATAAGCGGGGAAAACCTTTGGAATAAAATGCCTCCACAAAGGGCCAAAAAAATTGACTTGTATGTCCTTTTAAAAACACTGTGATTTTACTGAATATAAAACACAAACAGGTTTAAATTTTAACCCTTTTTGGTTTTATAAATTTTCCCACAGGCAAATTTCTTTTTTGGCGGTGAAAAAAAAGTTTTCTTTTAGTGCCCAAAACACATAACAAACTTAAATAACCCCGGATAAAAATTTGCGCAAAAGAAATAGCAACCAAAAATTACCAGTTTGAGCGTGCTAAAATGCCGTTTTTTAGGGAACAAAAACCAGAAAAACCTGTAACAAACCCTTTTCTTTTTATGAATTATGCTAAAAAAATTTTTCTTTTTGGCGTAAAAAAGAACATTTCTTTTATAAGTTAAACTGCAAAAAAAATACTTGTTAACCTTGGATGTAAATTTTTGGCAAAGAAATGTGCTGCCAACAATTCCCAGCTTTTTAGCTGTTAAAACGGCGTGTATTTTACAGTAACAAAAACAAAAAAACTTGTAATTAACCCTTTAGTAGAATTAGCACAGGCAAATTTGCTTTTTTTGGGGGGTGAAAAAAACTTTTTCTTTTAGTGACCACAAAAGCAAACAACGTTTAAATTTAAACCCCCTGGATGAAATTTCAAAAAAAATGATAAACCCAAAAAATTACCAGTTTTTGTGCATGTTAAAATGGGTGTTTTTTTTCGTTACACAAAACAAAAAACTTTTAATTAACCTTAGTTAAAATTTAATGCACGGGCAAATTTGCTTCTTTGGCGGTGAAAAAAACGTTTCTTTTATGCCCACAACCAAAACAACGCTTTTAACCCCGGGATTTAAATTGCGCAAAAAAAAAGAAAAACCAAAAAAATTACCGCTTTGTAGCTTTTTAAAATTTTGTATTTTCGTAAACAACAACAAAAAAACTTGTAATTAACCTTTGGTTATGAATTATGCTACAGGCAAATTTGCTTTTTGGGGGGAAAAAAGAACGTTTCTTTTAGTGCCCAAAAACCAGCAAAAAATTGCTTAATTAACCCCTGGATGAAATTGCGCAAAAAAAGGGAGCAACCAAAAATAAGGGGTTTTTTGGTTTGAAAAATGCGTTTTTTTTAAAATGAATACAAACGGGAACGGGCTTAGACACCCTTGGATTTAAATTGTTTGTGAGCGTACATAAAATTATATCACTGTTTGGGGCCACACGGATTTCATTCTAATCCCCACAAAATCAAAATTTAAAAGTAAAGAACAGCCCCTCCTGAACAACGTGACACCCCTAAAAATCGCTGTATAAAAAACAGTTCTTTGTATCACTATCATAAGCGCCGGGGCAGCACCTTCCCTACTCATAAGTGAGAGTGGTTGACCCCCGCATCGCCCCCCGGACTTTTTAAAGGCGGGCGTCCCAAACCCCCCGGTCCTGATTGGTTTTCATCTCGCACATGTCATGTGGCTTTTCCCTTCTTCCTCCCGAGTGTTTTTGCCCCATGAAACACAATGTCTGCGGCTTTTAATCAATCAAAACCCACACTTTTTTCCCGGGAAGTACCCCAAACTTCGACTTCGTTCAAACCGAATTTTTCCTTGAAATTGAAAACAGGTCCTTTTTGTTAGAATCAATTCGCCCATCTCTAGTGTGGACCTACCCAAACCTAATATAGCCCCTTTTAAAATTAAAACAAGAATTTCTTTCTCTCTGCAAATATTCTTTACAAGCACCCCTGTAGAAAAGGGTTCACAAATATTTTTAAAAAAACTATATTTTAATCGATAGCCTCACATTCAGAGCACAATACTGTATAGATTGCAGGGTAATCTGTTTAAATGTACACTCTTCCCCCGGAAAAAAAAAGAGCGCTAAAGGGGTGGAGCCAAAGATCTTTTTTTTGGAATATTTCACATCATACTGTGGCAGAATAATAAACAGAGGATAGACAGGTTCAGAATTTATAGGTTCCCTGCAGGAAAGGAACAGGTCGCAGTAACGATTAAAAAAATGGGAATGTTAGCATTGTGGTTCCCTGTGTAACTGTAAAGTTAAGTGATGTAAGATCACAGTAGACGATAAAAGCAGTGGTTAGACTCTACTGGAGGATCTTCTCTAGGGAATTTTTTATGCCGGATTAGAGTTCTTCACATATTGATTAGTGAAACTAAGCACCTATCAAGTACTGAGTGAGCCAGGAACATTCAAACAATATGCATTTACATGTCACAAGTCTGACATTATCATGTCATAATTAGGCAGCTTTTTGG
>JAODAL010043419.1:0-33861 GCA_025379985.1 Phyllomedusa bahiana | reverse complement strand
AAAAGAGGGTTTGAAAGATGGTGACAAAGGCCCTTTGTTTGCAAGGGAAAAATTATTACATGAATTGAAAAAAAAGTTTTGGTTCTTTTGGGACCTAAACCCCCCAATATTTTTTTTCAAAACCCAAAAAAACTAAATTGGTGGTTAGGTTTTTTTTTTTTATGGGTTTTTAAGGGTTCACTTACAGTTCCACAGCGGTGGTCCAGTGGTGCTCCCTGTGCGGTGTCATTTCTGGTTAGCAATAGCATACCATATTCTATGGTAACCAGTAGTGATCTTGGACCATTAAGTGATAGCACGGGAAAGGGGATGAACTGAAAGCCGGGCAGTAAACACTTTTTTTAGGGTTTAACCAAAAATTTACATTGAAATAAAACCGGGAAATGGGGAACATCTCCCCTTAAGGAGAGCCCCGGGGAACAAAACGGCGTTTTTAGAAAATTTTTTTTTTGCCTTTTCCCCTTTACTAAGCATCTCATACAAAGGCATTAGGGGGAAAGGGGGCTGAGAAGCCCACAGCGCCCTTGGGGATGAAACAAATCCTTTTTTTGCTTTTGCCCTACTAGGTCGGGGGAAAAAAGAAAGGGTTTTTTTGGTTTCTCAAGCCCAAAGTGGTTTCAAAGAAAATTGGAATTTTTTACATCCAACAGGGGGCCCCTGGGGGGCTTCTCACCCCCTTTTCCCCATAAGCCCTTTTTGAATATTAAAATAGAAGTGACACCACAACTCCAGACCAGGAGCACCGCAAAGTGGTAGGTAACTATTGAAAAGACCCATAAAAACTTTACCCAAACCCAAACTTATGGTTAGTTTTAAAGAAAGCCTTCCATCTGCTTTTTTTGAGGGGCAACATAAAATGGTTTCAGGTTACCGATCCTAAAAACTGTGTGTTTTCCCCGAAACGCTGAGGTTTTCCCATTTTTAAAACACAAAAGTGAAGTTTTTCCCGGTGGGGGAAAAGCCTCAAATGTGCAGCTTCTCCCCCCCCCTCAGCTTGATAAAAGCTCTCAACCAATAGCCCAAACAGGGGGAGAGAGCTGTCAGTCAAGCTGAGGTGGTGGGGAGATCATCTCCCCGCACATCGGACTCATCTCCCCGCACCAGGGACAACTTCTCTGGGTGTTTTACTCGGGAATGCCACAGCGTTTCGGGGAAAAAAACATAGGGTTAGGATCAGGTAACCTGCAGCTATTTCATGCTGCCCGCCATTTGAGCAGCACAAAGTATCGACAAGCCCTTTTAAAAAGTGTTTTTTTGGAAAATTTTTCCCCAAAAATTTTTTTTCAATGCCCCAAACATAAAAATATTAGGTTTGGTAAAATTTGACTTTTGACACAAGGGAAACAGAACCATAAAAACTTATAATGAGTCAAATGACAAATTTAGCTCTGCTACATCTGTAGATATACTAATTATTTCAGAGGAAACCCCTAAGCTTTGGGGTTTTCCTGGGCCCCCAGGGACTACCCCCCAGAAGAAAACTTTAAACTGGGGGGCCCTTAAAGAAAAACCCCCAAGGGGGGGCCCCCAAAAGTCAACTCCACTGGTGGGCCCTAAGAATCAACTCCAATGGTGGCCCTAAGAATCAACTCCACTGGTGGCCCCAAGAATCAACTTCAGTGGTGGGCCCCAAAAGTCAACTCCAATGGTGGGCCCTAAGAATCAATTTCCAACCTGGGGCCCTTTAAAAAAAACCCCTCCCCCCTTTGGTGGCCCCCAAAAAATAAACCCCCCCATGGGGGGCCCCAAAAAATTTCAACCCACTGGTGGGCCCCAAGAAATTTACTCCGTGGGGGACCCAAAGAACCCACTATCCCCAAAGGGGCCCCCAATAATAAAACCCCCTAGCAGGTCCCAAGAATCAGCTCCATTGGGGGGCCCCAAAATCACTCCCCCGGTTGGCCCCCAAAAATAAAATTACTGGTTTGGCCCCCGAATTAAAAATCCATGGGGGGACCCCCCAAAAATCCAAAACTTCAGGTGAAGGGCCCCGCAATCAAATCCACTGGTGGGCCCCCAAAATTCCAAACTTCACTAGTGAAACCCCCAAAAAACAACTCCACTGTGGGCCCCATTAAAACACTTCATGCTGCAAACCCCCCAAGAATCCAAACAGTGGGGGCATGCCAGAATCAACTCCACTATGGTACCCCAATAATTGCCTTCACTGCTGTGCTCTAGGCAGCCCAGTAATGGATCTCAGATCTTTTTTTTTTTTTTTAATAGATACCGCCCAGACCACCCTGTCTTCACTACTGCCCCCTAGACTTACTGAATACACCTTTTATACTGCTTGACGGGTGGGAAGGGGCTTTCTACTAATCCCCCCTGGGGTTTTTTCTACTAAGGCTAAAATCCAAAAGAAAACAATGGAGAAATCCCCCCCCCCGACAAGGCCCCTTAGGGTGACAAGGTAATTACATTAAAATGTCATCGTGAATATGAAATCAAAACTCTGTTTTTGGGTTCTCTTCCACATTTAAATGTTTTTTATTCTGGGGGCAGAACTGCACCAAAGGGGAGAGCCCAAAACAGTTTCTCCAGTATGTATGCCCAAAAGTCACCCCGTCCCAACCCAAACGAGACTTTGGTGTCTGCAGAACTTCTTCAATGCAAAAACTGTCAATCAGCCCCCCCTGCCGCGGCTGGTGAGTGGGAGGGGAACGGCTGGTTTACGGGGGGGGTTTTGGCACGGTGGGGAGGGCAGGTAGGGCACGGCTGGTGAGGGGGAAAGGGAAACACGGGGTTGACGGGGGGGCAGGGGGGGGCCTAGACACGGCTGGTGACGGGCAGGTGACCCTTGGGGGGTGAAAGGTGGGGGTGGGGGCAATTTTGAAAAATGGGGTGACGGGCAGGTAGACGCAAAGCCGCCCCAAAATACTGCACGTTCCCCACCAAAGTGATCCACACCTGATTTGTTTTCTGAAAACGCAGCAAATGAAATTTTTTCCCCCACTTTCCAGATGGATTTTGGGCTGTCCCGTGCAAAAATTTTAACAATTCCATTCTGGGGAATCCCCAGGGCGCAACCCCTTCATCTGGAAGGAGAAGGCTCTCTTAGCGGACACTCGATTTTTTGCCAATTTTTTAAAAATTTGGGGGAGGAATAAACTACGGGAGGAGGGGGGCCGGGTTCCTTTAAAAACTTCTTCCTCAAATGGGGGCAGAAGGGGACTCACTCAGGAAAGGAAAACATCCCCCGGGACGACACCCGGGGGCACGGCAGGAGGGGAGCTGTCAGCCTATGCTGGATGTGTGGGTGGCTGCAGATGTGCATGTGTTCATACAGCCGTCTCCAACCTGTGGCTGCAGCTGCTGCAAAACTACTACCCCCAGCATGGATCCAGAGCAGCTGGAGAGCCACCGTCAGAGACTACAGGAGTAAATGAGGGTGGGCAGCTATGCTTGTCACCAAAGCTTCAATCTACTATCATTATAGGGACTTGCTGGGGTTGTAGTTTCACAACAGCTGCGGGGCCCCTGGTTGGAGACAATTGCAATACATGACTATGGACATTCGAGATGGTCAACTTATGGCTACATCACCAGAGCTCTATCTAATATCATAGTAGACACATTAGGCTTGCTGGGGGTTGTAGTTTCATGATGGCAGGGGGGCTGCTGGTTGGAGACATCATCAGAGCTCCATCTACTATTATAGTAGATATCTTAGACTTGCTGGGGGTTATAGTTTTATGATGGCAAGGGGGTCATTGTTTGGAGACACTTGCAGTACATGACTATGGACATTCGAGATGGTTTACATCACCAGACCTCTATGTAATATCATAGTAGACACCTTAGACTTGCTGGGAATTGCAGTTTCATAACAGTCGATGAGCCCCTGGTTGGAGACACTTGCGGTACATGACTATGGACATCCTAGATTATCATTTTACTGCTCAATCCAGATAGAGCTCCATCTACTATCATGATTAACACCTTAGGCTTGCTGGGGGTTATAGTTTCATGATGACAGGGGGGGGGGGGTCGTTAGTTGGAGACATCATCAGAGCTCCATCTACTATCATGGTAAACACATTTGGCTTGCTGGGGGTTATAGTTTCATGATGACAGGGGGTCTTTAGTTGGAGACATCATCAGAGCTCCATCTACTATCATGGTAGACACCTTAGTCTTGCTGGCGGTTATAATTACATGATGACGGGGGGGGGGGGGGGTCGTTAGTTGGAGACATCATCAGAGCTCCATTCTACTATCATGGTAGAACCACCTTAGCCTTGCTGGAGGTTATAGTTTCATGTGGGCAGGGGGGTCAGTTAGTTGGAGACATCATCAGAGCTCCATCTACTATCATGGTAGACACCTTAGGCTTGCTGGAGGTTATAGTTTCATGATGACAGGGGATCGTTAGTTGGAGACATCACCAGAGCTCCATCTACTATCATAGTAGACACCTTAGGCTTGCTGGAGGTTATAGTTTCATGATGACAGGGGATCGTTACGGCACACAGAGCATCCAATAGACACCACCGCGGAATTATGATGGGCGGGGCGGGGGGGGGGCATGGTTGGAGACATCACCAGAGCTTTATCTACTATAATAGTAGATTCCCTAGACTTGCTGGGGGTTGTAGTTTCACAACAGCGGATGGGCCCCTGCTTGAAGACACTTGCAGTACGTGACTATGGACATCCTAGATTAGCATTTTTACAGTCATACCAGATAGAACATCTATTACTATCATATTAGGATCACCTTAGCGACGTATTGTTACGTGGGGTTATAGTTTCATGACAGCAGGGAGGTCGTTAGTCGGAGACGTCACCAGAGCACCATCTATTATCATAGTAAACACCTTAGACTTGCTGGGGGTTATAGTTTCACAACAGTGGATGGGCCCCTGGTAGGAGACACTTGCAGTACAGTAAATTTTTGGACACGGGGATGTCAACATCACCCTAGCTTTTTTACTATCTAGTGACACCTTAGGTTTTTTTTTGGGGGTTTAAAAGTTTCATGTTGAAAGGGGGGCAGGGGTTTGGGAGACATCCCCCTGAGCTTTTTCTACTATTGTGCGAATTTTGGATTGGGGGGGTTGTGGTTATGATGGCAGGGGGGGGGGGGGGCTTTTGGTTGGAGACAATTGTAGTACATGACTATGGCTTTAAAAAGGGGTCAACTTACAGCAAAACCACCAAGCTCTACTACTATCTAGGGGCACCTTAGACTTGTAAGGGAGGGTTTTTCAACACCCGGGGGGGCCGCTGGGGGGACACTTGCAGTACATGACTATGGACATCCTAGATGATCATTTTACAGCTCAAACAAATGAGAAATTCACTTTTTAGGCCTTGTTCAAAAACGGCTTATTTGGGCGGATTTCAACCGTATTGCGCCCGTATTGCGCTCCCGGCTAAACCCGTCCCAGCATTTTTGACAGCACATTATCCCTGGGATACGCCCGTGGAAAGGGGATGTCTAGGGCCCGGCGAGCTGCCAGCCCCCTCCCCCGCCCCCCGCTGCACGGGCGCTGATTATTGCAGCAAATCCGTCCCCGAAAATTTGCCCAATAAGCCTTTGGAACATCGCCTTAAGTAATCCCTTTAAAATTTTGGGGGGGTTATAGTTTTTATGGCGGGGGGGAGGGCTTTGGGTTGAAACAAGCAGACAGTCTAGGCCCTCGAGATGGTCAAATTCAGTACATCATAGGCTCAAACTACTATCATAGTGGACACCTTTGACTTGCTGGGAGTTGTAGTTTCGCAACAGCTGGTGGGGCCGCTGGGTTTGGAGACCGCGGGTACAACCCCCTCATGATTATCATTTACAGCTCAACGAGATCAACTAAGCTCATCATAACTCTATCCTGATCAGTGGACACCTTGAGTCTTGCTGGCGGTTATAATTTCATGATGACAGCGGGGGCCGGTTGAGAGACTTTGGGACATACCATGAGCTACCACTCAGACTATTCTCACATGTAGACCCCTTAGCTTGCTGGCAGTTATAGTTTACATGATGGCAGGAGGCATGGTTGGAGACATCACCAGAGCTCCATCTATTATCATAGTAGACACCTTAGGCTTGCTGGAGGTTATAGTTTCATGATGGCAGGAGGCCACTGGTTGGAGACATCACCAGAGCTCCATCTATTATCATAGTAGACACCTTAGGCTTGCTGGAGGTTATAGTTTCATGATGGCAGGGGGCCACTGGTTGGAGACATCACCAGAGCTCCAGACACTTGCAGGACATGACTATGGACATCCTAGATTAGCATTTTACAGGTCAATACAGACAGAACATCATCTACTATCATAGTAGACACCTTAGCCTTGCTGGGGGGTTATAGTTTCATGATGGCGGGGGGTCGGGGTTGACGCTGGTTGGAGACATCATCAGAGCTCCATGTACTATTATAGTAGATACCTTAGACTTGCTGGGAGTTGTAGTTTCATGATGGCAGAGGGGCCACTGGTTGGAGACATCATCAGAGCTCCATGTACTATTATAGTAGATACCTTAGACTTGCTGGGAGTTGTAGTTTCATGATGGCAGAGGGGTTGTTGGTTGGAGACACTTGTAGTACATGACTATGGCCATCAGAGATGGTCATCTTACAGCTACATCACCCGAACTCTCATGCATTATCATAAAAAAGAGCCTTGGCCTGCTGGGGGTTGTCGTCTTACAACAGCAGAAGAGCCATAGGTTGGATACATGTGCAGTACATGATTATGAACATGGTCATCTTACAGCTACATCACCAGAGCTCCATCTACTATCATAATAGAAGCCTTGGACTTCCTGGGGGTTGTCGTTTTATAACAGCAGAAGAGCCATAGGTTGAACACAACTATAGTACATGAGGCTGGGCGTCTTAGATGGGTAGCTTATAGCTAGGTCACAAATCACTACATTTCCATATCTGTGGAACAAACAGATCCTTCTTACTAAAGCAGCAACGAGCTCCTATGTATGTAGTGTCTCCACTGATAGTATCTGCAAAATTGCAATCCCCATCATGCCTTGACAGCCCACATGCTGGGGATTATGGTCTTATAACATAGGGGAGAGCACTGCAATACATGGGGATGGGTAGCTTGCAGTGAGATATGTGGGACTGCTGGGAGTTGTAGTTTTGTAGCGGCAGGGGAGCTGCAGATTGAAGCAGGTTGGAGAGCGCTGCAATACATAATGATGGGCAGCTTTCAGCGCTATCATTAGAGCACCACTAACCATCAGGGCTGCTGAGGGTTATAGTTTTCTAACAGCAGGAAAGTCATCCTGTAGGTTGGAGAACCTCGCAGAACATAATATTGGCATCTTCTCGGCATGTGGGTGGCTGGAGATGTGCATATCTATGTTACAAATTGCCATCACTGTCATGCGTCTATAAGGGGAGGCTGAGGGTTGTAGAGCTGTAAGTGCACTGCAGTACATGAGGATGAGCATTTTACAGCTGGATCGATCACCAGAACACCGTGCACCATCATTAATACATGCCAGAGGGCTGCACATTTGTAACGGTCTAACAGCAACAGGTTGGAGACCATTGCAGAGCATGGGGATGGGCTGCTTACAACTGCATAGGTGGCTGTAGGTAGATGTGCCTGTCTAGGTGTTGATACATTGGTCTCCAGTCTGTGTTGCAAAACTACACTTCCCATCATGTGGATGTCAGGGTCTGCTGGGAATTGATTTGCAAAACATGGAGCAGCACCAGTTGACAACCACAGCAGTGCATGAGAATGTGACATTCATAGCTACAGTACATCTATCAGCAGCACCACGTACACCGTCATGATAACAATGCTTTACAATAACAGAGGATGATCCTTAATGGGTGTCTCAAAATATATGGAGGTACTGATATTATACCACTACGACCAGTGCACTAATTCCAACTATATTACATTAAGCATGGTCCTTTATGAAATAATCTTGGGGATTGTGGATTATTTTTTTGATAAAGTCAATACAAGTACATTGAAGCCTCAATACTTGGCATCCCAAAGACAATACCAATTGAGGTGAAACCTCAGATGATTCAGAAGGTGCAATCAAAATGAGGTCATTGTGCTTAGAGGACCCCCCATGCAATACCCTCAGACAGGACCCACATACAGGACCCCCATACAGGACCCACATACAGGACCCTCATACAGGACCCTCATACAGGACCCTCATACAGGACCCTCAGACAGGACCCACATACAGGACCCTCAGACAGGACCCACATACAGGACCCCCATACAGGACCCACATACAGGACCCCCATACAGGACCCACATACAGGACCCTCATACAGGACCCCCATACAGGACCCGCATACAGGACCCGCATACAGGACCCACATACAGGTCCCTCGGAGGGGACCCACATACAGGACCCCCATACAGGACCCACATACAGGACCCCCAAACAGGACACTCAAACAGGACCCTCATACAGGACCCACAAACAGGACCCTCATACAGGACCCTCATACAGGACCCCCATACAGGACCCACATACAGGACCCTCATACAGGACCCTCATACAGGACCCACATAGAGGACCCACATACAGGACCCTCATACAGGACCCGCATAGAGGACCCACATACAGGACCCTCATACAGGAGACTCATCCAGAACCCTCATAAAGGACCCTCCCAAAGGACCCTCATACAGGACCCTCATACAGGAGTCTCATACAGGACTCTCATACAGGACCCCCATTCAGGACTCTCATACAGGACCCCCCTGCAGGTACCCCATCCAGGAGCTACTTACAGGACCCTCATACAGGACCCCCATACAGAACCCCCATATGCAGGACTACCACACCAAACCCTGATTCAAGACCCCCACACAGGACCTCCATACAGGACCCCCACACAGGACCCCTATACAAGACCTAATACAAATATCAGTGGCAAACTACAAAACTAAGTGAAACATCAAGGTATATAGGAATTTTTTGAAAATGCATTACTGCTAAGGAAAATATGAAAACCTGGGATTCTTAGTTTACAGTTTTTGATCAAGAATTGTTTAAGCTCACCTCCCAAAAGCGTCAAGGGGATCCCAGTACAGGTGAGTCCCTAACACTAACATGTTACCTCACTAGGAGTCCATTCAGACTACAACCTCTCAGGAAGTGATAGGAACTTGCTACTGAATTCCCTGCAGCTGGTTTAAAAGGTACAGGGAGTGCAGAAGCCATATTTTCTCTTAGCAGTAATGCATTTTCAAATATTCCTATATACCTTGAAGTTTTACTTAGTTTTGTAGTGTGCCACTGATATTTGTGTTAGATGTATGCTATTGCCTTACCAGTGTGCACCTATGCATACGTTTTTCAAAATATATGGATGTGCACAGCCTAATTAATTTGTGTACCAGCATACAGGAGGCGCATAAAGGACCAACACACAGGACCTCATAAAGGACATTAATACACGACCCTCACACAGGACCCCAATACAGGACCCCCACACAGGACCCTCATACAGGACCATCATACATGACCCCCATACAGGACCCCCACACAGGACCCTCATACAGGTCCATCATACATGACCCCCATACAGGACCCTCATACAGGACCCACATACAGGACCCACACACAGGACAATCATACAGGACCA
Organism: Phyllomedusa bahiana; assembly: GCA_025379985.1. Classification (NCBI taxonomy): domain Eukaryota; kingdom Metazoa; phylum Chordata; class Amphibia; order Anura; family Hylidae; genus Phyllomedusa; species Phyllomedusa bahiana. The sequence goes on along the minus strand of JAODAL010043419.1, from coordinate 24,262 downwards.
TCATACAGGACCCCCAGACAGTACCCTCATACAGGACCCCCACACAGGACCCTCACACAGGACCCTCACACAGGACCCTCATACAGGACCCACACACAGGACCTCATAAAGGACATTAATACACGACCCCCACACAGGACCCCAATACAGGACCCCCACACAGGACCCTCATACAGGACCATCATACATGACCCCCATACAGGACCCCCACACAGGACCCTCATACAGAACTCCCATACAGATCCCCCATACAGGATCTCCATACAGGACCCCAAGACAGTACCCTCATACAGGACCCCCAGACAGTACCCTCATACAGGACCCGCACACAGGACCATCATACAGGACCCCCATGCAGTAGGTCTTACGACCAGGATTATGTCCTCAGATGCAACACCTCAGACATCACATAGGCCTAGCTATAGTTTTTGCATCAAGGTACAGAAGCTTCTGCCCTTTGAGTAGAGAATCAGAAGTCATATTGAGGATATCTGCAGTCATATGAGACTTGTTTAGGTTTTTTTAGATAGACTTTAAAGTCCACCTGCAATACCTTATTGATAACGTACAAGGGGCACAGACTCTTATCCCTCAATTGTTCCCAAATCTGAACCTCACCAGTGGCCATCCCCACTGACATCCCATTCAGGAGGAAGACATTGCTTACCACAATGGATGACAGCTTCATACATCAAGCTTGACAACTATAGACCATGGTATGGGATCTCTGTGGAGCATTGGTTATCCCATCCAGTGAATCTGCCCTCTAAGCAGTCACTGCCATGGGAGCTTCAGCACTGACAAGAAGACTTTCTTCCTTTCTCCTTGGCGTCTTGTAACTTTCTATAATTTCTAGAGATTCCCACAATTTGCAGGAACCTTCACAGTGCACGAAGCAGTTGTAGGAGTTACATAATGCACCAGTCATTGACTTCTATTATGGAGATGATCTCTGCTGTATAAAAATCGAAGAGCAATATCAAAACAGGGGTGTGATTGAAAATCAAAGAAAATGGAGAGAAAAGAAAGCCACAAAGGCCTCCAGAGCTGGAGCTGCAGCCCAATGTATTATCCACAGAAGTAAGTTGAGTTTATATGAAGGTTGTGATAGAAGATGGTATCAGAACGTGCAGACCACCTCGTTGCTTTGTGGTCCATGCTTACTTCAGGTATACATTTCCAATAATCCTGCCATAGTTTGATGCTTTTAGGTGTCAAAGTAACGTCCTGTAATGAAGTCTAAGGAAGTCATCTCACAAGTTTTAGAGTCTTAAAAAGCAGATTAAGGTGTAATCTGCCCACTTCCCACCAGAAAGGGAAGATCTCTCCTTAAGGAGAGCCCCTATATAGGCATGTGGAGAATCAAAATTGCCTTTTGCACTCCATGAAGCATCTGCACAAGGCATTATGGGAAAGGAGCTGAGAAGCTCAAGTGCCCTCTATTGGATGTAACAAATCCTCAATTTGCTTTTGACCCACTGGGTCTTTGGAAAGCAAAAGGGATATACATAATGCCTTGTGATATGCAGATGCTTCGTGGAGTGCAAAAGGCAATTTTGAATCTCCACACGCTGCCCTAAGGAGAGGTCTTCCCTTTCTGAGCCACTCATTGCCTCCCACTCAATCAAGCCATCTTCGCTCTGCTCTGTACTGACGAGGGACAAACACTCCGAAACAGCTGTCTACAGATGGGTGATGCTGGCTTGGCTAATATCCTTTTTGCTTTACAAAGACCCAGTGGGTCAAGAGCAAATTGAGGATTTGTTACATCCAATAGAGGGCGCTTGCACTTCCCAACAGCACATAGTGGGTCCTGACTCTGTACATGCTGAGACTTCCTTTGAAGCAATACTTAGTTTAAAGGTCACCTCTTATGCCCCCTTGTTTTATCTAACCAACAAAACCCAAGGTTTAAGATGATAATAGTGATGCACCTTAAGGTCAAAGACTACAGTTCAGTTATAAGCTATGCAAGTGTTCTTCAGGCTGTGGATCCGTAAGTGCTGCAGAACTACAACCTCCATCATGGAATGGAAGCTGCAAGATGGTGAGACATGCTGGGAGCCATAATTTTGTAACAGTTGAAGGGGTTACAGGCTGTGGACCATTGCCTTATACAGATTAATTAAAGGAGACATTTGCAATTTAGGTTTTGGCTCCTGAAGGTCAATTAGGTTCTAGAGAAAATTTGATGGGAATTATCCAATAAGATCCAATTCTCAAAAAGGTTTCTCAGGTCATAGGCCACTTCTTGGGCCATCATTTATCATCTAAGTGCCAATTCTTTACCTATAGCATGAAATATTTCTAAGTAATGCATCACATCGGAAGGAGAGACAAGACTAGGATGGACCTCAGATGATTTAGACCATTGGTGAACCTCTGATAAGTCTTCTGCAATGGGGGCTGCATGAGCTTTCATAAAGGTTTAAAGTCACGTTAGGGTTTCATGGATAACTTGGTCCAAGGGCCCCCAGATAGGCCACACTGGTTCCTATAAATGCTATTGACAGGCAGTGAAGATATCATATTGTGTATGATGTAGACAAGAAACAAGACAATCGTGGACTCCAGATAGTTTTGACCACTAATGAATCTCAGTAGTCTTCTACAATGGGAGCAATCACATACGTTTAAAGTCAAAATAGGGTTTCCTGGATTACTTGGTCCAAGGGCCCCCAGATAGGCCACACTGGTTCCTATACACGCTATTAACAGACAATGAAGTTATCACATTGTATAACATGTGGACGAGAGACAAAACAATGATAGACTCCAAATGGTTTAGACCATTGATGAATCACTGATAAGTCTTCTGCATTGGGGTCTAAGGGAGTTTTCACATGGGCTTAAAGTCATATATACTTGGTCCTAAGATCCACAGCTAGGTCACCTTGGATCCTATAAATACTATTGACAGGCAGTGAAGTTGTAATATTGTGTATGATGTAGACAAGAAACAAGACAATGGTGGACTCCAGATGGTTTTGACCACTAATGAATCTCAGTAGTCTTCTACAATGAGGTATATGGGAGCTTTCACATACGTTTAAAGTCAAAATAGGGTTTCCTACATTACTTGGTCCAAGGGTTCCTGGATAGACTACTCTGCATCCTATAAATTTTATTCACAGACAATAAAGTTATCAGATTGTTTAATAAGTAGGTGAGAGACATTACAATGATGGACTCCAGATGGTGCTGATCATTGATGAATCTCTGATAAGTCTTCTACAATGGAGACTACGAGAGCTTTCGCTTAAGTTTAAAGTCACAAGATGGGGTTTACTGGATTACTTAATGAATGGGCCACTAGATAGGCCACCCTGGACCCCATAAATGCTCATCATAAGCAATGATGTGATTACATTATTTATTATGTAGATGAGAGACAAAACAATTATGGACTCCAGATGGTGCTGATCATTGAATTATCTCTGATAAGACTTCTACAACAGGTTCTGTGGGAGCTTTCACATATATTGAAGTCACAAGATGGGGTCTCATTGATTATCTAGTGCATGGGCCACTAGATAGGCCACCCTGGATCCCGTAAATGCTCATGATAAGCAATTAAGACTAGGATGGACCTCAGATGATTTAGACCATTGGTGAACCTCTGATAAGTCTTCTGCAATGGAGACAGCATGAGCTTTCATAAAAGTTTAAAGTCACGTTAGGGTTTCATGGATCTTGGTCCAAGGGCCCCCAGATAGGCCACACTGGTTCCTATAAATGCTATTGACAGGCAGTGAAGTTGTGATATTGTGTATGATGTAGACAAGAAACCAGATAATCGTGGACTCCAGATAGTTTTGACCACTAATGAATCTCAGTAGTCTTCTACAATGGGAGCTTTCACATACGTTTAAAGTCAAAATAGGGTTTCCTGGATTACTTGGTCCAGGGGCCCCCAGATAGGCCACACTGGTTCCTATAAACGCTATTAACAGACAATGAAGTTATCACATTGTATAAGATGTAGATGAGAGACAAAACAATGATGGATTCCAGATGGTGCTGATCATTGAAGAATCTCAGATAAGTCTTCTACAATGGGGTCTATGGGAGCTTTCACGTAGATTGAAGTCACAAGATGGGGTTTCTTAGATTATTTAGTGCATGGGCCACTAGATTGGCCAAACCGGACCCCATAATGTTATTGATAAGCAATGAAGTTATCATATTGTATAAGATGTAGAGGAGAGACAAGACAGTGATACTCCCTGCACAGTGTTAGCCATTCATTGCTTTTAATAAATTTTCTCTCTCTTGCTGCAGAATATCTGCTATTTCCATGCATCTTCCTGAATAATTTGCACATTCAGACATGATGGAGATGGCCATTGTTAGCCCAGCACCAACATCAATGCACATTCACCAAGGTCTCAGTAAGACAGAGCTTCCATTGTATGGAGAGACACATAAGACCTTTGAGACACTGAGCTCATTCCCTGCAAGCTCACCCTTGCTTCTGCAGATTGTCATTGTGGGGGGCTTGGCTGATTCGTTACACCCAGGCGTCCATATTAACCCATGAAGCATTATGTGTGCTGGCATTTAATGAAGCATAAATGGGCAGTGTCCAGCAGCGGCTTATAATCCAATCCAACGCGGGATGTAAAGATGTGAAGCACAGCGCGGCTGTGAGCAAGAGACGGCTGCTCACACCAGAAGTTACACTTTATAAATACAAATGACATAATAAATAAATATTTATATGATAAGATACAAATGTAGCAAATGTAGGAAACTAAGGACTGGACAACTGCACTGGGATAACGGCATGCAAGGGGGCAGCAAAAGTTACTGTATTCATCACACATCTCCTACAACTTGGATATAGTTAGGGTCAACTCTGTGCTTAGAAAGACTCCTTAATGGGTGAAAAAAAATGTAAGAAAGAAAAAAGGAAGAAAGATAGATAGATAGATAGATAGATAGATAGATAGATATGAGATAGATAGATAGATATGAGATAGATAGATAGATAGATATTATTTTTATAGCTGTTTCTATATATACGTCTGTTCCTACACTATTTGCTCACAATTCCCTTCTTTCAGTTCTTCTGACTTTTGGCTTCTACAGACTGTTACAGGTTTGTATCCAGACACCGAGTCTTGCATTATGGAGAATATATGTGCTCAGGCCTCTGTGGTGGTCGGTTAAGCTGTGATGTAAAGAATTCAGTGGACTCCCCTAAAAACTTTCTGTGCATGCAGCTGTCCATGTCAGCCAGCATCCTGTTTCCTTGCAGCACAGCGGGCGATGCTGAGGAGTTCTGCTCTGGAATGCACAATTGTGACTGCAGTTAAGATGCAAATCTCCCATCAAAGCTACACATCCTTCAATACATAACTAATTAATGACCAGGCTACGGAGTTTGCACATTGTGCTGATGTTCTGCAAAATCACTCAAGAATGTCTCCTGCTGCTCTGGGTTGTGCCTTTTGGCCAAAGCAGCCCATGTGTAAAACATCTATTCTGCTTCATAAATCTTCTCTGTTCCAAGAAATACAGGCAAAATTTATGTTAATGTTTGGACATGACCATAACATGGCTTACTACTAGAACTGCTTCTTGTCACTGCAGTAAGTACTAAATAAAGCTCTCTCTTGAATCACTCAATACCCTTAAACAACAATGCTTTAATGATTTCCACCAAATGGACCAATTTCTCCACGCTGGTCTTTCACCCTGGAACCTTCTTTTCTTGTATTGTGCTTATCCACAACTGAATTAGACTTCCAAATTGGGGATTAGGGGTTTGTGTTGTCGCAGGAGGGCAGCTCCAATGCAAGGGTCAGATACAAAGGCTCCTTTAAGGATCTGTCAGTCTCAGGAACTCTACGACGCACAATGGCCAAGGGAGCCTATGTCTCCACCAGCAGCAGCAAAGAAATAGGTTCTGCTCCTATAGCCAGAAATTCTTCAGACCCCTTTGAAGAACACTGGGCTCTCCCTATAGTGAATTTGCAGTAGACAGGTCCCTCAGGGAGGACAATCTGAGCATAAATCATCCTAAAGGTTGGAAAGATTCAGTCTATATTGGCCGTGTGCTAAAAGTATCATTGTTATGCTCATCACATGCCACCCTACAGATATGGGGACCATGCTCAGCAGATAGGGGAGCACTGATGTGCATGGATTTAATAGGTAGGACAAGACTACAGCATCACCTCCAGCATATTCCTTGCATATTTAATGCAGTTTTAGGCTACAAGTGTACAGAAGCTTGCAGGGCTTAAAGGGTTAAAACCCTCCCCAGACTGCACTATTGTGAATCGAAGGTTTGCCATCAGGAATATGCATCAGCTCCATGGATTCATGCAGGCACCTACAAATCCACCATTCCATTCACACATGGATCTCCAATCCACCGTTCCACCCCAAATACCCCCCAAAAAATTTCTGTTCTCCAAACCCAGACTGCAGATAAAGAGAGGCACCTACTGTGTCAGGACAGGATCCAGGTGAACATCCAGAAGATGTCAGAGCTGAGGACTTGGAGACTGACCACAGGACAAAGCACTGCTACCACTAGCCATGGCATGCCCCCAGTTTAGTAGTATTCCAGCCCAAAGTGTCCATTCAACTCTCCTCGCAAACTTGAGGCTAATTTCACACCCAGGAGAAGGGAGGGAGCTCAGGAAAAAATACCCCCCCCCCCCCAAAAAAAAAAAAAAAAAAAAAACAAGACCAGATATGAAGACCTGTTCTTCAAACTTTAGCTGTCCAAGGTGCTGAAATTATAGCAAAGCCCCCTTCACCTGGTGTCCAAGGGAGAAGGCTCGTGATGAAACCCTCACAGGTTCTTCTTTAAAAATCCAATCCATCCCTGGTCCATGGGAAGCCTCCAATCTTCATAGTTATCCCACCGCTTCCCTGCGCACCATAACTCTCGAGCTCGTCTAGGTCCAGGCAAATCCCAAGAAGAAACTTTCACCCTTTCCAAAAAAAAAAAAAAAAGATCTGATTAAATTTCCAATCACAGCCCAGTGCAGCTCTGCATGTTGGGTTATTTCTCTCACCCCTGTCTCTTCTCCCTATTTCTAGAATCCAGTAATCCTGATGCCCAAACTCCAGGCATTCACTGCTCTCCTTCTGCTCAGCCTCCTCTGCAATTTCATTATATCACATTCACTGAGAGATGCAGCGTGCAATAAATCCTTCAGCCTTGCTTGGAAGCACCTGGTGGGATTGGGTTGCTTTTTCTTAGCATTCCTGGTGGATGATGAGTGTCAAAAAAAATTAAATACATTTAAAAAAAAATCCTGAATTGGGGGAGACGTCTCTCCACATGGGGGGCCTCGTTAGGAGTGCAATTGTCAAAGTGACTGACTTAATTGAAGGTTCCTGCTATCATTCTCCATGCACATCAGGATTCTGCAGCATGCATTCGCCTCCTAGCAAATCCTGCCACCAGCCTGGTCTTCCCATGATGTTCCCCATGTTGTTCCTCATGATGTGTCAACCAGTGGATCCTTCTATTTCAGGCAAATCCTGCTCTTTCTTCTTCTCGCACTAGGCTGTGCTCCTTCTCTCCCACCAGTCGAGAACACAAAGAGGGGGGAACTACTTATTTTTTAGCAGCAAATCCACAAATCAGAGGCTTCTAGTTCTTAGGTCCAGCAGGGAAATGCACAATTCACGCAGCAGAGCCTCCTTCACACTACAGTCTCCAGCAAGCCGAACATGAATCTTTGCAAGAACTCCTCATTGCAATTCCAGATTTCACATCTAGTGAGCTTGGCTTCTTTCTCTCACTCCCTCCTTCCCATCTCACTCCCCCCTTCACTCAACCTTTTCCTATCCGCTTTCCCTTCTTCCCTTTTTTTTTCTCTTCACCTCCCTCTCCCACTTTTTTTTTCCTCCTTTTCTCTGCTGTGATGAATAAAATACAATTACCCAATTACCTCCCATCATCTTTGCACTGATTGGTCAATTGCATTAACACTTGATGTCTTTGAATAAGGGAATGAAGCCAACTGGTGGTGCATGCCTGCCACCTACCTACCACTGGGGGGTACTGCAAAACTATGGGACTTGAGTCTATTGACTGCAACAGATAAACATGTGTTGTTCTCAGAGGTGGGTGTTCTGCGTTGTGCATGTCACTCTGATCAAGCTCAAATCTAAATGGCAAGGCAGGAAGATGAGCAGTCTACACTGAGGAAATGACAGGTTTCAAAGCTATGGGATTCCAGCTGTGGGAACTACAGATCCCAGCATGCCAGCAGAGCAACACAGACCATTTACCATATCTGTAGGTGTATCCAAGCCTGAGGAAGCAAGCTAATTCTTTAATAGAATTCATGTTCTTGGTGCAATGATCATAACTATATCAGGACTGGTCCTTCTAAGCTGCTCCTGTGCGTGCTGGTTCTTGTAGTCCTACAGCTATATCAGCTCCTCATCTGACTAAAGCCTGGAACCCAACCAATTTCTATAAAAATAGAAGCAGCGAGAACCAAAGTGACGTAAATCGTCATCACATCTCTGCTGTATGCCAGTTCTGGAGGATATTCTTAACCCTTTCATGTCCCATGTTCTATGCCGACTGCACTTGGGCTCAGTATATGGTAGCGTGCCGACTGCACTTGGGCTCAGTATCTGGTGGAGTGCCGACTGCACTTGGTCTCAGTATATGGTGGAGTGCCGACTGCACTTGGGCTCAGTATATGGTGGCGTGCTGACTGCACTTGGGCTCAGTATATGGTGGTGTGCCGACTGCACTAGGGCTCAGCACATGGTGGCGTGCCGACTGCACTTGGGCTCAGCACATGGTGGCGTGCCGACTGCACTTGGGCTCAGCACATGGTGTCGTGCCGACTGCACTTGGGCTCAGCACAAGGTGGCGTGCCGACTGCACTTGGGCTCAGTATATGGTGGCGTGCCGACTGCACTTGGGCGCAGCACTGGTGGAGTGCCGACTGCACTTGGGCTCAGTACATGGTGGCGTGCCGACTGCACTTGGGCTCAGCACTGGTGGCGTGCGACTGTACTTGGGCTCAGCACATGGTGGAGTGCCGACTGCACTTGGGCTCAGCACATGGTGGCGTGCCGACTGCACTTGGGCTCAGTATATGGTGGCGTGCCGACTGCACTTGGTCTCAGCACATGGTGACGTGCCGACTGCACTTGGGCTCAGAAACATGGTGACGTGCTGACTGCACTTGGGCTCAGTATATGGTGGCGTGCCGACTGCACTTGGGCTCAGCATATGGTGGCGTGCTTACTGCACTTGGGCTCAGTATATGGTGCCGTGCCGACTGCACTTGGGCTCAGTATCTGGTGGAGTGCCGACTGCACTTGGGCTCAGTATATGGTGGAGTGCCGACTGCACTTGGGCTCAGTATATGGAGGCGTGACGACTGCACTTGGGCTCAGTATATGGTGGAGTGCCGACTGCACTTGGGCTCAGTATATTGTGGCGTGCCGACTGCACTTGGGCTCAGTATATGGTGGCGTGCCGACTGCACTTGGGCTCAGTATATGGTGGCGTGCCGACTGCACTTGGGCGCAGTAAATGGGGGCGTGCGGACTGCCCTGGGGCTCAGAACATGGTGGCGTGCTGACTGCACTTGGGCTCAGTATTATGGTTGCCGTGCCGACTGCACTTGGGCTCAGTATTGAGTGAGTGCCGACTGCACTTGGGCTCAGTATATGGTGGAGTGCCGACTGCACTTGGGCTCAGTATATGGTGGAGTGCCGACTTGCACTTGGGCTCAGTATATTGTGGCGTGCCGACTGCACTTGGGCTCAGTATATGGAGGCGTGCGACTGCACTTGGGCTAGTATTTGGAGGCATGCCGACTGCACTTGGGCTCAGTATATGGTGGCGTGCCGACTGCACTTGGGCTCAGTATATGGTGGAGTGCCGACTGCACTTGGGCTCAGTATAGGGTGGAGTGCCGATTGCACTTGGTCTCAGTATATGGTGGCGTGCCGACTGCACTTGGGCTCAGTATATGGTGGCGTGCCGACTGCACTTGGGCTCAGCACATGGTGGCGTGCCGACTGCACTTGGGCTCAGTATATGGTGGCGTGCCGACTGCACTTGGGCTCAGTATATGGTGGCGTGCCGACTGCACTTGGGCTCAGTATATGGTGGCGTGCCGACTGCACTTGGGCTCAGTATATGGAGGCGTTCCGACTGCACTTGGGCTCAGCACATGGTGGAGTGCCGACTGCACTCGGGCTCAGCACATGGTGTCGTGCCGACTGCACTTGGGCTCAGCATATGGTGGCGTGCCGACTGCACTTGGGCTCAGCATATGGTGGCGTGCCGACTGCACTTGTGCTCAGCACATGGTGGCGTGCCGACTGCACTTGTGCTCAGCACATGGTGGCGTGCCGACTGCACTTGGGCTCAGCACATGGTGGCGTGCCGACTGCACTTGGGCTCAGCACATGGTTTACTGTCGACTGCACTTGGGCTCAGTACATGGTGGAGTGCCGACTGCACTTGGGCTCAGTACTGGTGGGTGCCAGCTGCACTTGGGCTCAGAACATGGTGGCGTAGCGACTGCACTGGATAAACTCAGTATATGGTGGAGTGCGACTGCACTTGGGCTCAGCATATGGTGCGTAGCGACTGCACTGGACTCCAGATCATGGTGGCGTGCCAAACTGCACTTGGCTCAACACATGGTAGGTGCCAACTGCACCTGGCTTCAGTATATGGTGGTGTGCCGACTGCAGTGGGCTCAGTATATGGTGGCGTGCCGACTGCACTTGGCTTCAGTTATTGTGAGTGCCGACTGCAGTCGGGCTCAGCACATGGTGGCGTGCCGACTGCACTTGGGCTCAGAACATGGTGACGTGCCGACTGCACTTGGGCTCAGTATATGGTGGCGTGCCAACTGCACTTGGGCTTAGTATATGGTGGAGTGCCGACTGCACTTGGGCTCAGTATTGGATGGCGTGCCGACTGCACTCGGGCTCAGTATATGGTGCGTGCCGACTGCACTTGGGCTCAGTATATGGTGGCCGTGCCGACTGCTCTTGGGCTCAGCACATGGTGGCGTGCCGACTGCACTTGGGCTCAGTATATGGAGGCGTGCCGACTGCACTTGGGCTCAGCACATGGTGGCGTGCCGACTGCACTTGGGCTCAGCAGATGGTGGCGTGCCGACTGCACTTGGGCTCAGTATATGGTGGTGTGCCGTCTGGACTTGGGCTCAGTATATGGTGGAGTGCCGACTGCACTTGGGCTCAGTATATGGTGGCGTGCCGACTGCACTTGGGCTCAGTATATGGTGGCGTGCCGACTGCACTTGGGCTCAGTATATGGTGGAGTGCCGACTGCACTTGGGCTCAGTATATGGTGGCGTGCCGACTGCACTTGGGCTCAGCACATGGTGGCGTGCCGACTGCACTTGGGCTCAGTATATGGAGGCGTGCCGACTGCACTTGGGCTCAGCACATGGTGGCGTGCTGACTGCACTTGGGCTCAGTATATGGTGGCGTGCCGACTGCACTTGGGCTAAGTATATGGTGGCGTGCCGACTGCACTTGGGCTCAGCACATGGTGGAGTGCCAACTGCACTTGGGCTCAGCATATGGTGGCGTGCCGACTGCACTTGGGCTCAGCAAATGGATGAGTGCAGACTGCACTTGGGGTAAGCAAATGGTGGCGTGCCGACTGGGCGTGGGCTCAGCATATGGTGGCGTCCCGACTGCACTTTGGCTCAGTATATGGTGTCGTGGCTACTGCACTTGGGCTCAGTATATGGTGGCGTGCCGACTGCACTTGGGCTAAGTATATGGAGGCGTGCCGACTGCACTTGGGCTCAGCACATGGTGGAGTGCCGACTGCACTTGGGCTCAGTATATGGTGGCGTGCCGACTGCACTTGGGCTCAGCACATGGATGAGTGCTGACTGCACTTGGGCTCAGCACATGGTGGCGTGCCGACTGCACTTGGGCTCAGCACATGGTGGAGTGCCGACTGCACTTGGGCTCAGCACATGCTGAAGTGCCGACTGCACTTGGGCTCAGCACATGGCTGAGTGCCGACTGCACTTGGGCTCAGCACATGGTGGCGTGCCGACTGCACTCGGGCTCAGCACATGGTGGCGTGCCGACTGCACTTGTGCTCAGCACATGGTGGCGTGCCGACTGCACTTGGGCTCAGCACATGGTGGCGCGCCGACTGCACTTGGGCTCAGCACATGGTTTACTGTCGACTGCACTTGGGCTCAGTACATGGTGGATTGCCGACTGCACTTGGGCTCAGCACATGGTGGCGTGCCGACTGCACCTGGTCTCAGTATATGGTGGAGTGCCGACTGCACTTGGGCTCAGCAAATGGTGGCGTAGCGACTGCACCTGGACTCAGCACATGGTGGCGTGCCAACTGCACTTGAGCTCAACACATGGTAGAGTGCCAACTGCACCTGGACTCAGTATATGGTGGCGTGCCGACTGCACTTGGGCTCAGCACATGGTGGCGTGCCGACTGCACTGGGCTCAGCACATGGTGGCGTGCCGACTGCACGCGGGCTCAGCACATCGTGGCGTGCCCGACTGCACTTGGGCTCAGCACATGGTGGCGTGCCGACTGCACTTGGGCTCAGCACATGGTGGCGTGCTGACTGCACTTGGGCTCAGCACATGGTTTACTGTCGACTGCACTTGGGCTCAGTACATGGTGGCGTGCCGACTGCACTTGGGCTCAGCACATGGTGGCGTGCCGACTGCACTTGGGCTCAGTACATGGTGGAGTGCCAGCTGCACTTGGGCTCAGCACATGGTGGCGTAGCGACTGCACCTGGACTCAGTATATGGTGGAGTGCCGACTGCACTTGGGCTCAGCACATGGTGGCGTGCCAACTGCACTTGAGCTCAACAAATGGTAGAGTGCCAACTGCACCTGGACTCAGTATATGGTGGAGTGCCGACTGCAGTCGGGCTCAGTATATGGTGGCGTGCCGACTGCTCTTGGGCTTAGTATATTGTTGAGTGCCGACTGCACTTGGGCTCACCATATGGTGGCGTGCCGGCTGGCAACGGACTTTCATTTCTTAATTACTGCAGTAGTCGGATATAACATGGTAGTAAATGGGTTCTTGGTAAGTCAAAAGTCTGGTACCATGTACTATTATATTAATCTCACTATGATATTAGCCCCTCGTTCTCTGCCCCTCCACCATATTGAAAGGTAACAGCACAATTTTAATAAAATCACACAAATTGACACTCATTAAAGGGTTGGTTCATCAAGGTGAGCACTACCACTATAGAAACTGCCCCTGACATCTGCAGCTTTGTTAATACTTTGTGGTTCATTTTTTTTAACCCATTTTTAGTGATTCTGCTTGCTGTCAGTGAATGTGAACGTCATTGTTTATATCCACAGACTGTAAACCTATCTTGTATATTGCTTGTAATACCCCTCCTGACCACTTGGTGTGCTGTTAAGGTAAAGTTTTCTCTGATCAATCCTGAGGACAAATACTTTTAATTCACTTCCATGCAGTGCAAAAACTGCATCTAGTGGTTGAATTAGTTACTGCAGTAGTTTTTTTATTGCTTCATATGTCGTTTACTTACTAGATGGAGGCATGATGGATGCCACATTAAGAGGGCACTCCCAGCTGGCACTAAACCAGCAAATGGGCCCTCAAAAGTGTTTGCTAAAGGTATAGGGTGTTTGGATGGAACAAGATCTGCATGATGTGGGAACGTAACTTGTACTGTTGCTCTTGGGAATAAACATGGTGCTTATGTTGTGATTTTACAGATTTAGGGAAGAGGAGAACAGAATAGAACAGAATAGGAACTGCACACTCTGTACTGGGAACTCCAATAGATAGAATGGAGACATGGCCACTCTTACTGGGAACTCCATAGCAGAATGGAGAAAACTGCTCCTGTACTAGAAACTCCCATGAACAGATAGAGAACACAACTCTTCTGTACTGTGAACTCCATAGAGCAAAATGGAGAGAATGCATCTCACCTGACGGGATTCCATAGACAGATGAAACACAGCGCTCCCTGTACGGGAACTCCAAAAACAATGGAGACACACGCTCCCCTCAGAAACAAGTAATGTGGAGAACAAGATCTGCATGATGTGGGAACGTAACTTGTACTGTTGCTCTTGGGAATAAACATGGTGCTTATGTTGTGATTTTACAGATTTGGGGAAGAGGAGAACAGAATAGAACAGAATAGAGAACATGGCACACTCCTGTACTGGGAATTCCAATAGAATAGAATGGAGAACATGGCACACTCCTGTACTGGGAATTCCAATAGAATAGAATGGAGAACATGGCACACTCCTGTACTGGGAATTCCAATAGAATAGAATGGAGAACATGGCACACTCCTGTACTGGGAATTCCAATAGAACAGAATGGAGAACATGGCACACTACTGTACTGGGAACTCCAATAGAACAGAATGGAGAAAACACTGCTCCCCTGTACTAGAAACTCCCATAGAACAGAATAGAGAACACAACACTCTTCTGTACTGTGAACTCCCATAGAGCAAAATGGAGAACACAGCGCTCCCCTCTACTGGGAACTCCCATAGAGCAAAATGGAGAGAACGCAGTGCTCACCTGTACTGGGAATTCCCATAGAACAGAATGGAGAACACATTGCTCCCCTGTACTCAGAGCTCCCATAGAACAGAATGGAGAACACAGCACTCCCCTGTACTGGGAACAGGATGGAGAGTCATGCGTGTGACCAACTATTGGTTCTGATGTAAAGACTTTCAGGGGCCCATTCTCAGATCGCTACCTCAGGGACTCGCACCCTACACACTTTGTTGACATATCTTATCGATGCGCCATCATAGGGCAAAATGAGAACACACCTTTAACTCTTTTATCATTGATACAATATAGTCAACATATGTGGTTTCTACCCTGATACTACGACTCCTAGCATTTGACTGTCTAGGCATGATGGGAGTTGCAGTTTCACTGTAGCTGTGGAGCCAAAAGGGGGGAAACTTTGATTAACAGAATCAGTATTGGTCTGAGACCTACTCTATGACTTGGTCACAGCAGCCATAATGGACCTAGTGCTGATTTTGGCCGTCACTTGTAACCCTCTCCCCATCTGTCAGCAGAGGAGTCTGGAAGTGACAGAGGAGCCTGGAAGGGACAGAGGAGCCTGGAGGTGACAGAAGAGTCTGGAAGAACAGATGCATTTGGATGGGAAAGAGATATCTGTAGGGGACAGAAATGTTTGGAGTTGACAGAGGAGTATGGAGGAATCAGAGGTATCTGGTGGGGAAAGATGAGCCTGGAGGTGATGGAGTAAGCTGGAGGAGGAGAAACAGGAGTCTGGAGGGAAGAGAAGAGTTTGGAGGGAACAGAGGAGTTTGGAGGGAACAGAGGAGTTTGGAGGGAACAGAGGAGTTTGGAGGGAACAGAGGAGTTTGGAGGGAACAGAGGAGTTTGGAGGGAACAGAAATATCTGGAGGGGACAGAGGTTTTTGGAGGGGACAGAAGCGTTTGGAAAGGGCAGAGGAGCATAGAGGAGGTTGAGAAATCTGGGAGAGGGGACACAGAAGTCTGGGGGTATCTGTAGCTGACAGAGAGGTCTGTAGGGTATAGAGGAATTTGGAGGAGGGGACACATAAGTCTGTAGCGCATAGAGGAATCCAGAGAGGTCTAGAGAGGACAAAGGAGCCTGGAGGGAGCAAAGGTATCTGCAGGGGACAGAAGAGTCTTGAGGGGATAGAGGAGTCTGGAGTAGACACATTGGTTTTGAGAGGACAGAGGAGTCTGGAGGAGACAGATGGGTCTGGAGGGGACAGATGAATCTATAGGAGACAGATGGATCATGAGGGGACAGAGGTGTCTGGAGGGGATAGGACAGTTTGGATCAGACTGATGGGTCTGAAGGGGACAGAGGGGCCTGGAGTGGACAGAGGAATCTGCTGGACAAATGGGTTTGGAGGGGACAGAGGAGTCTGGAGGAGACAGATGGGTCTGTAGGGGATAGCACAGTCTGGTGGACACAGATGGGTCTGAAGAGGACAAAGTTGTCTGTAGGGAGACATATGAGTCTGGATGAGACAGATGGGTTAAAAGGGGATAAGGGAATGAGGAGTAAGGTAAACATGAGTCTGGAGAGCACAGAAGAGTCTGGAGAGGACAGAGGAGCCTAAAAGGAATAAACATATCTGGAGGGAGAAGAGGAATCTGGAGGAGGGGACGCAGGAGTCTGGAGGGGACAGATCTGTTTAGAGGCTACATCAGAGCCTGGAGTGGATAGATTAATCTGGAATGGATGGAGAAGTCTGGAGAGTACAGAGGAGTTTAGAAGGGACAGAAAAGTCTGGAGCTATCTGAAGGTGCCAGAGTAATCTAGAAGAGAGGATATAGGAGTCTGTGGGGACAGAGAAGTCTAGAGATATCTGAAGGGGAAAGGGGAATCTGGAAGGGACAGAGTTATCTGAAGGGGGCAGAGATATCAGGAAGAGACAGGGGAGTCTGTAGGCGACAAAGGTATCTGGAGCGGACACAATTATCTGAAGGGGACAGAGATATCTGGGAGAGACAGAGGAGAGTAGAGGGGACAAAGGTATCTGGGGGAGAGGGGGGGGGGGGGACAGAGGTGTCTGACAGCAGCATATTTCTCTCTCCCTATTAAGAACACATGTATGAACTGCCAAGCTGAGCATGCATGTGTATGGAAAGGTCAGAAGGAAAACCAGTCGCCAAACAAATATGTGTGGCTATCCTTACCCTGCAAAACTGGGATGCATTCCTTAGAGAGTCCATGTACAGATAATACTGTGGGGCCATGCAAAAATGAAATTCTACTAGTGGCCTCCCTGCATCTAGTTAATAATACTAAATACAATGCAACTCTGCTATCCTTTGATGGCTATAAAGATCTTCTAAAAGCAGGTTTAGCAGAGCTGAATCTGTCACCTAACTGGTTAAATTTTGCATTTAGATAATTTTTTTAGTTAAGATGCAGATTTGTCCTCTCTTATCTTTCACAAATTTCACTAAACACTCAGATTTCTCACAATACATTATTGCTTCATGCTTGCAAAATCCCTAGACTGCAATTCACATCACTGCCCCTGGGTGGCCACACATAGACAAATGCAGCATAAACAATTCACGACAGAGTACCACAATATCATATTTGTTTCAAAGATAATAATCCTTTACCACTTATTTCAGCGTTTGGTTTGTTGCATCAAGAGGAAAGGTAAGAAAAGTAACTATATATAGTAAACAGGTTCACCTGCAGTCCTATAGAATAAACACAGACAATACATCGTGATGTCATATTCAGTTGTATCAAATGACAACTCAGGTTTACTATAATAATCAACACAACTCTACTGAATGTGGACATTTCTTTCTTTTCATGTTAAATGTGTTGGTCAGATGAGGATGAGCTTGGGATATACCATTTTTAATCATATAAAGTACACACTCATCCAACAATGTGCCCGGCACCTTCTTTTATTTCACAGATAGATAAATAGATATGAGATAGATAGAAAGATAGATAGATAGATAGATAGATAGATATGAAATATAGATAGATAGATATGAAATAGATAGAAAGATAGATAGTTATATAGATAAACATGAGATTGATAGATAACAGACAATAGATAGATAGATAGATAGATAGATAGATAGATAGATAGATAGATAGATAGGTAGATAGATAGATAGATAGATAGATAGATAGATAGAGACAGACAGACAGACAGACATACATACAGACGGATGGATGGATAGATAGATAGACAGACAGACAGTCAGATAATAGAAAGATGGAAGAGAAATAGATACATGGATAGATATATAGCACAGTTATCTTGATGGTGATATCACAGTTTTTCATGTTATCTGCTGTAATCTTAAAGCAAAAGCCACTGAAAAACATGTTATGTGTAGCTTTACTACATCTAGATAGACCACTAGATAGATAGATAGATAGATAGATAGATAGATAGATATGAGATAGATATATAGATAGATAGACAGATAGATATGAGAAAGATAGACAGATAGATATGAGAAAGATAGATAGATAGATATGAGATAGATATGAGATAGATAGATAGATAGATAGATATGGGATAGATAGATAGATTGATAGATAGATAGATAGATAGATAGATATGATATGAGATAGATAGATAGATATGAGATAGATAGATATTAGATCGATATTAGATCGATATTAGATAGATCGATAGATAGATAGATATGAGATAGATAGATAGATAAATAGATAGATAGATAGATAGGTAGATAGATAGATAACTATGATGAGTGTGATGACTTGCTAAAATCTTCCTATGACCTATTTATAAATATAGGGACTAGATAGATAAAATAGATAGAGATATATAGAGAGAGAAAGTTAAAGAGAAAGAAAGAAAGAAAGAAAGAAAGAAAGAAAGAAAGAAAGAAAGAAAAAAAGAAAGAAAGACAGAAGATAGATAGAAAGATGGATAAAAAGATTAAGCAGATGTATATATAATATAAAAAAAACACAGCACTCCAAATGTGAA
This sequence comes from Phyllomedusa bahiana, assembly GCA_025379985.1. NCBI lineage: Eukaryota > Metazoa > Chordata > Amphibia > Anura > Hylidae > Phyllomedusa > Phyllomedusa bahiana. The sequence goes on along the minus strand of JAODAL010043419.1, from coordinate 5,731 downwards.
AAAATGCTGGTGTTTTATTCACCAATAGGTGTTACTGTACTTGAAAAAGCTCTATTGTAGAGCTGAAATATTGGAAGACTGAGAGATGAATAAAGCACCAGAATTTTTCAACATTCATTCGGAGTGCTGGGGATATTTTCTATTTTATCATTGAGTCTGGACTATTTCGCTGGCACCGCTTATTGGATTTTTTCATTTATTTAGATATGAGTATGACAGATCCATCTATCTATCTATCTATCTATCTATCTATCTATCTATCTATCTATCAATCTATCTATCTATCTATCTATCTATCTATCTTATATCTCATATCTATCTATCTCATATCTATCTATCTATCTATCTATCTATCCATCCATCCATCTATCTCCTATTTATCCATCTATCTCATAACTATCTATCTATCTATCCCATATCTATCTATCTATCTATCTATCTATCTATCTCCTATCTATCTATCTATCTATCTATCTATCTATCTATCTATCTATCTCATATCTATCCCATATCTATTTATCCCATATCTATCTATCCCATATCTATCTATCTATCTATTTCTCATATCTATCTATCTATCTATCTATCTATCTATCGAAAGATACACAGATAGATAGAAAGATACATATATTGATAGATTAAAAGATAGACAGACAGACAGATAGTTAGATAGATAGATAGATAGATAGATAGATAGATATGAGATAGATAGATAGATAGATAGATATGAGATAGATAGATATGAGATAGATAGATATATGATAGAGAGATAGATAGATATGAGATAGATAGATAGATAGATAGATAGATAGATAGATAGATAGATATGAGATAGATAGATAGAGATAGATAGATAGATAGATAGAACTATGATGAGTGTGATAATTTACTAAGATCTCCCTATATCTCACCTCCCAGAAAGCTGTAGACATAGTAGAATATTGTAAACCGCAGTGAAATCTGAATTTATAAGGCAAATTACAAAGTCTCTATTAGTTTTACAGATGTAAGTAAAGAAATAGCGATGATATTTTGCAGAATTAGGTGAGGAGATCAGAGGATACAGACAAACACTGTGAGCCTGACTGGGGTTATGGAGCTCCGCTAATAGCCTATAGGACAGCTGACAGCTACATTAGGTTGGCAGGTGCTGAAGGATGAGTATACAGCAAAAGTGCGAACTCTATCACATGCTCACGTCTCGCGGCCGCCGCGGGCTCTGTGCAAATAGAAGCTTCTCACATCTCAGAAAAACATGCTTCATGGAGAATTACTGTAAATGTTTGGAGAAAGTTTATCGAAGGGAATATCTCATTTACTAAATGCAGCAGAATAAATCACAGCGATGGGACTGGGAAGGCAGAAGCACTAATGGTCATAAGTTATACAGATTTCATGGCCCCAGCATTGTCTGAGGAGCTCTGCTTGATGCCTACAAAGTATATGTATATATACGCTGTTATTACACAGGAAGCTGTTATGGAGTATGTGATATATCCAGGGCCCTGGACTACCTGAGGAACCTTCAGGGGACCCTAGGCTCTAAACTAATTTTAGTCCAGGGGAAAACAACCCCATTTAGAGGTGACTTTTAAGCCTACCTTTTGTCACTAGGGTCTGTCTTATTGATCATATGGGAGTTCAATGATAACAGCAAAGATAATGCAATGAAATGGCTGTTGGATCATACTCAGAGAGTGGCGGTAAATGACTCCTACTCTAAGTGGTCCCCGGTTGTGAGTGGTGGCCCCAGCACTCAGTATTAGGTCCTCTTTTATTTAATGTATGTATTAATGATATAGTGGAAGGGATCAATAGTACGGTTTCTATTTTTGCAGATGACACCAGGCTAGGTGGTGCTCAATGGAAGATGCTCATAAATTGCAAGCAGACCTGGACACGCTGAGTGCTTGGGCATCCACTTGGCAAATGAGGTTCAATGTGGATAAATGTAAGGTTCTGCATCTGAGTAGAAATAATTTCTACAGGCATCTTTATGTCCTAGGGGGAGAAAAAAACTGGGAGAACGCTTGTTGAGAAGATCTGGGCGTTCTTGTAGATCATAGACTACAGAACCGCATGCAATGTCAATCAGCTGCCTTAGGGCAAGTAAGATATTGGCGTTGTATTAAAAAGGCCTGGATCGCGGGAAAAGGGATGTAATTCTACCACTGTATAAAGCATTGGTGCGACCTCATTTTGGAATATGCTGTTCAGTTGGGCCCCAGTTTATAGAAAGATGTAATGGAGCTAGAGAGAGTGCAAAGACGAGCAACCAAACTTATAAGGGGAATGGAGCATCTTAGTTATGAGGAGAGGTTAGTAGAATTGAACTTATTTAGTCTTGAGAAAAGACAGCTTCGGGGAGACATGTTTAATTTATATAAACATATAAATGGTCCCTACAAAAAGTATTGGGAAAAGTTATTTCATGTAAAGCCCCCTCAAAAGACAAGAGGACATTCCCTTCACCTGGAGAAAAAAGGATTCAATCTACCGAGGAGATGAGAGTTCTTCACTGTAAGAGCTGTAAATCTGTGGAATAGCCGACTGAGGGGGTTGGTTTCACAGCGGGAAAACTGTAGAGAGTTTCAAGAAAGGCTTAGATAACCAACTGGAACAAAAGTATATAATGCTTTACATAGCTATGTAAAATTCTGGTTTCCTGCCTGATGGAGGCTCTGGGGTCAGGGGATGGGGTCTCCACTGGAGCAGATTGGTTCTTGCCTTGTGGGTTCCAGGGCATTAACCAGTGGGGAGGCTGGGCATAATGTCCTTGTCTCTCTCCCTACACCCACTTTTTCCCCACCCTTGGTTGAACTTGATGGACACGTGTCTTTTTCAATTGTACTAACTATGTAACTATGTAACTATGAAAAGTGGAGGTTAAATGTGGGCTGTAGGCGGAGGACTCCACAGATGAGACCAAAGAGCCAGAGTCCAACATTTGAAACATCCTTTCACAGTATCTGTTTGAAAGCAATGATACCAAAGAAGAGCAAACAAACTCAAAGGAGATATTGACCTGATTGGTTACGAATTATGACCACAGAAATTTTGGGGAACATTGCTGTCCACTGAGCCACCAGGATAAGGTGATATAACAAGCAAGGGAGCAAACAATGAAGGTTGTGGTATCAACCTCCTTCCTCAAGTGCAAGTCAAATACTGCAGTCACTGGCAAAAATTCTGGACTCCCCGCACTTAGAGGGCGCCAACATCATTATTACTACATGGCAACTCCACAAAGCCCTGACACTGGACAATGTTTAATAGCAGCAAATTCTGCTCTATGACGAATCCCTCACACACATGGCAGGACATTATTGTAATTACTAGCAGATGTTTATCTAGGTCAAGTAGAGGAAAACAATTATGGAATCACCTTGTAATTTGTATGATTTACTTGTAATTTAAGTCCTGGTACAATTCTAAAAATGCACAAAAGCCGACAGGTAAAAGGGGAAGAGCTCCAGACCTTCACGAGTCTAAGGCTATGTTCACATGGCTTAATTGCGGGACGTATTTCTCCCCGCAATTACGCCGTGTGTGCGGGGGTGGGGCATTATACGCTGTGAATAATTGACATGTCACTTCTCTCCCCGCTTGCTAAATTGTGGGAGCAGGGAGAGGAGCTGTAATCCATAGTTCTCTATGAGAACTGTGGATTACCGTAATTACTGGGACGTATTTCAGCCCATAATTCGTGCAGTACGGCGTGAATTACGAGCTGAAATACGTCCCAGAATAAGCCGTGTGAACATAGCCATAGACTGTAGAAAAACATAGAACCAAACAGAGATCTGTCAATTGTAGCAATTGAAATGGTTACAAGACTCCATCTCAATATGAAAATTTAACATAGAGTGCGGCATGAGATGTTGGTTGTTCCCACTCAACTGTGAGTTAAATATTCAAGTTTCATGAAAATGTTATATAAGAGAACAACCAGGGAGAAAGAAGAAGATGTCAGGAGAGAAAAGTAATAATAAGAACTCATAGGTTTGGTGATGATGACATCATTTTTCAGAACGAGAAGGTCACAGAGCTAAGAGCGTTAAAGCCTTTCTTAAGGAGAGACAACACATACCAGCCCGGAGCTCAATGTGATGGGAAATTCACAGTGGAAATTTACAAATAATTTCAGAACAGCACTAAGCTGCATTCTATGATGGTAATCGAGGAAGTGAAAGGCACAAAATACAACAAAACATGATCTCAAGGTCCCTAATGGAACTAAAAAAGTAAAAAAAAAAAAATAACATAGTTTAAATTAAAAACTATCAGCAGTTTGGAACATCCCATTTCTGAATTTATCATGTTAAAAATCAAAACAAAAAGAAAAAAAAAATATCGTATCAAAAGGTTTGGAATTGTCTAAACTAAAATGTCATCTTGATTATCCCACAGGGTAAATGTCGTGAACATATTGCCCAATGCTCGAATTGCTGTTCTTAGTCACCTCGCCACCATAAACAAATGGAATGTAAAAAATGATCAAAAAGTACATACATGATAAAAGAGTATCAATAAAAATGTATAAGGTTAAAGGGGTTTTCTCACTAAAAAGATTAACTTGTGGGGAAACCTAATTGAAGACGTTTTTCTTAATTCATTGCTCTTTTGATTTTACCTTAGTCGTGAGAAAAGAGCAGGAAGTGATATCACCATGGTCAGGAGAGCTCCTCAGAGCAGACTCATTTGGGCAGATTTATCAATAGTGTCTTACTTTTAGACTAGACAGTCTTACAATGCGCCATAATTATCATAGTGGTGATAAATCTAGTGCAGGTTACAACTGTCTAGACTAAGTTTGTACCACAATTAAGTTGGCTTACTTTTACGGCAGAAACTGCGACAAAATTCACATTTTTTTGTTGCATTTAAGCCACGCTCCTTCCTGTGAAACCACGCCCTTTTATGGAACCACACCCCCTTTGTGGGACGAGGCACAGAAGCATCTGAAACTGTCTAAAACACATAGTAAATGTGTCGAAAAGCTGGTTTTTGGCGCAATTTGAGACAGAATTCTGGCGCAACTGCCTTGATAAATCTGCCCCATTTTCTCTAACAAGATTAGCTTGTAGCTTTGCTTATTGAAGATTAAATCTCCTGCACTTATGTCTTAGTAATGTCTCAGTCAGTAACAGCGAAAGCTTAATATGCTAATCACTGCTATAGAACCACCCACAGCCTGACAAAGGTAAAGTGATTGTAAAGCTGCTTGTGACACAATGAAATAGAATGGTGAGAAATCCGCTTTAAGAAAAAAAAAATACTTGTAAAACAAAAAACTGTGCACACATTTGGCATTTTTGTAATTGTACTGACCCACAAAAAAAGTTAACGTCATTTAATAGTTGATGGTTAGCTCGGTAATGACAGACCCTAAAAACCAATTGCTTCACTGAATTTTGTATTAATTGCACTGTACTCTACTTTTCCAATATATTGCAGGGTAGCTCAGTATTGAATTAGTATTTTTAGAATTACAGCATAAACAGTACTGCAAAATGTTGGTATGCATAGACCTAAGATTGATGCTAATAAAGAATAAGAATGAATGAGGTAATTAGAAAATTTTTTTCCCAAATAAAATTTGCATGAATATAAAGCTCTTTTTGGGGTCTGATTCATCTGTACCAGGACCTCTAAACACGCTGGGATCCCTACTAATTCTGAGAATTGGGACTTTGAAACCAGATGCTGAAACATAAAATTTTCTTCTAAA
>JAODAL010043418.1:0-33861 GCA_025379985.1 Phyllomedusa bahiana | reverse complement strand
GGGAACGACCTCCTAAAACACGAAAATTTAAATTAACCTAGGGGAAACGCTATTAAAAATAAACAAAGAATTGCGTTTTGTTCATCCCGCAGTACATAAAAGGGAATAAAATGAAATCAAAAAAAATATAAACCCAAAGTTTCCCAATTAAAAGTCATTTGATCCCTTAAAAAAAGTCCTTACACGTCTCTGTTAGGGGAAAAATAAAAAAGTTAGGGTGTAAAAAAAGGATGCATAATTATTTTTTTAACAATAAAACTTTTTTTTTTTTAAGTGTTTTAAACTAAACAATATAAATTTGGGTATCAGGGAATTGTAGGGGACCACAGCAAAAACTAACACCCACATACGGGCCCGGGTGGGTTTGTGAACAATAAGAAAAAAACACATTGCTTTGCATATTTTCTTCACCCCCCTCCAAAAAAACAGATTTAAAAACTGTTAAAAAAATCTTGTCCCCAAAAAATGATACCAAAAAAAACGTCACTCATCCTCAAAAAAATCAAACCCAAAACAGCTCTGTAACAGAAAAAAAAGTTATGGCTCTCAGACTGCAGCATCAAAAATATTTTTCCTTTTTGAAAAAAAGGGTTTTTATTGTGTAAAAGAAGTAAAACAAACAAAAAAAAAATTTGGGTACGCTGAATCTTTCGTCCGTGAGTAAAGCTTTCATTTCTTTATACTTCATGGTGACCGCTGTAAAAAAAAAAAAAAAAAAACACTATCGGAATGCTGTTTTTTGTTCAAATCCCTCAAAAAAAATCTTAATAAAAGTGATCAAACTCGTATCCCCCAATAATGGTATTTGTAAAACGTCAACTCATCCTACAAAAAACAGGCCCATAATCAGCTCTGTAACTGAAAAATAAAAAAAGTTTTTGCTGTCAGAAATAGGACAACAAAAGAAATGCAATTTTTTTTTAGACCTATTTCTATTGTGTAAAAGTAAAAAATATAAACTATATAAAATGTATATAATTACAATTGTAAAGACCCCCATAGTAAAGGTATCCTGTTATTTATCCTGTACAGTGGACACTGCAAAAATGAAGTCCAAAAAACAATGACAAAACTGTATCCCCCCCCCCCCATTTTCACGGCCCAATGCTAAAAAACACTGTGTAACACCTGAGCGCCCAAAATGCCCAGTACACCCCTAGATGAGATCCCTGAGAGGTGTTGAATCCAAAATGTGCCGACTTCTGGAAGGTTTCATCTGTTCTGGTACTTTGGGGGCTTTGCAAATGCGACATGGCACCCATCCAAAAGTCAAATAACACTCCCTTCCTTATACGCCCTGCCATGCGCCCAAACAGTAGTTTATACCCTCATGTAGGGTGTTGCTGAACCTGGAAGAAATTGTATAACAAAATGTCGGGGCTTTTTTTCCAGGATTCCTTGTAAAAATTAAAATTTCAGCAAATTTGAGATTGTTGGAAAACAAATGTCATTTTCACAGCCTAACGCTAAAAAAAAATGTGTGGGGTTGATATACTCATTACACTCTTGGATATATTCCTTAAGGGGTGTTATTTCCAATATGGGGGTCTTTTTAGTGGATTTTATTAAGTTTATTAAGTTAGCGCCTTAGGGTGTTCGCAAACCTGAAATGGCGCCTAAATAAAATCATAATGAAAATGAGACCCCAGAGTCTGGTAGGTGGTCCTCCTATTCAGGGGCTTGTGGTTGAGCCAAATAGTACACTAGGGCCACATATGGGATATCTCTGAAAACAGCAGAATCTGGGGAATCACCATTATTATGTTCCATTTCCCTGATCACATCTCCTGTATTCTTGTGAATAATGGATAAAGACTGAAAATCTGCAAAAAAAGTGAAATTTTGAAATTTCACCTCCACTTTGCTTTAATTCCTGTGAAACACCTAATGGGTTAATTAACTTCCTAATGCTGTTTTTAATTCTTTAAGGGGTGTAGTTTCTCAGATGAAGTCATTTATGGGGGTATCTAACATACAGGCCAATCAAATCACGTTAGATCTGGACTGGTCCCTAAAAAGATGTATATTGCAAATTTTCATGAAAATTTAAAAATTACTACTAAATTTCTAAGCCCACTAATGTCGTAAAAAAATAAAAAAAATAAAAGACATTTAAAAAATAATACCAACCTACAGTGGACATATTGTAGATGCTAGTTATAAACTATTTTGAGTGGAATAACTATCTGTCTTACACGCAGAAATTTTTGAAGTTTGAAAATAGTAAATTTTCACATATTTTACAATGCTTTGATTTTTTTCAATAAAAAAGGACTTTTTGGACCAACATTTCTTACTAGCTTAAATCACAATGTGTCACGAGAAAACAGTATCTGAATTACATGGATAGGTAAGAGTGTCAAAAAGTTATTCTTACATAAAGTGACATATGCCATATTTCAAAAATAGGCCTTCAAAAGGGGGCCAAAAAGGATCCGACGGTAAGGGGTTAAAGTGTGGTATAAAATATCTCTATCTCAATTTTCATGTCAAAAACCCACACTTCACTAATAATGGGTTTCAATTAACAATAAAAAAAGACATTGCACTTACACATATAACAATTGGACTACCTTTTGTTAAGAACCAATTATTCCTAGTCATATTATATCACATTAGTAATAGAACTGGACTATACCATTAAAGTACTATAATGTAAAATAATATGACCTGTGTCAGGCTTCTAAGCTTTCTGGTGTTCTGGTTTTAAAATAAAAGGATCAATACAAATTTTTAACTACCCGATACGCCCAAAACCTTTTAAAAGTAGTTTGGGTGTTTGTTAATCCCTATTAAAATATTGCAAAAGACAAACTAAATCTATGGAAAACCCTGCAGAAAACAATAAATGCTATCTATATCTTTTGTAGTCTTTATTACTTACAGTGTCACAATTGCAACTCATTGTTCTGACTAGCTACTCTCTTTTATAGTTGTGAGGTATTAAGGCTTATTTTATAGCACTCCTGGGTACTTTAAATGTGGAACAGTGATTTGTACTTAAGTACAGCATTCTTGGAATCACGCAGGATTTTTAATCTAACCTTGTGAAGAGCTGGGATGCTGAAAGCTCCAGTATTACAACAGAGCAAAAGTGTCAAGCTTTTTTTTTTTTTTTTTTAAACCAAAACCTATTTTCTCACAATGTGTAGTTATAAAGATACAAATTATTAATAGAATGTAACTTATAAACCTCATTTATTAGATAATAGTACATGTATTTATTATTTTTCGTTTTTTTCAGTCACTTTTTCAATCATTTAAACAGGTTATTTATATATGTTCTGTATGATACAAGTCACTTCATTTCTTTAAAAAAAAATCATTAAGCATAAAAATAGGCTACAGCTAGCTAATAAAACAAATAATACATACTCACCATTGTACACTCCATGGGGTCCAGCTCTGAAACTGCCAGCAGTGTCCCTCAACGTCTGTTGACTTTCTCTTCTGTGGCTAGCGTGTGGTCATAGTAGTCAGTCAGTGCCTTAAAGGGGTTTTGCCACGATATCATTTCATATCTCTGCATCCAGTTCTTTGGCTTTGTGTGCTCAGAAGGAGGCATGTGTGATTTATTTGAAATGCATATCATGTGACCCAGCAGGATGACATCACCATGCCTTTCCTCTATGTAATCACAGAAAGGTCTGTTTATGTAAAGCATTGTGAGTAGCTGAGAGGTAAAGTTTTTGCCTCACAGCACAAGGGTCTTAGGTTCAAATCCCTGCAGGAATCAAACCTGTTTTTTTCTCTCTTTATCAATGCACAAACTTCATTTAGGTTTCTTTTTTATTTCTTTGCACTCTTTGACTAATTACTAAGGAGTACAGAGGACAGGAGTAGAGTGACAGCACCTGGGGTTTGAACACTCAGTAGCTGCCTGAGAGGAGAAGTGGTCTGAGCATGTCTGACCAAGAGTGAGGAGCTCTCAGCCCCGGTCGAATCCCCTGGAGACAAGCTTTAAACAATGGATCACTAAAGGAGCAGCTAAAACAAAAAAAAAAATAATGTAATAATAATGAATGGTGAGAATGTTTGTTATTTAATTTGCAAGCTTCCCACGTCAATTTTACTTCGTGGCAAAACCCCTTTATTTAGTCAAATACCATTCCCTTGACATCACAACTCAGTAAGTGAACAGGACAAGAGATGTGATGTCAAGGGAAGGTATGTGATCAACAGAGAATGGGGGACACTGCTAACAGCAGCTTCAGTGCTGGAACATCCATGAGTACAAAGGTAAGTAGGTATTTCCTTTTGTTTTATCATAAAACCTATTCATCTATTTTTGTTGGACAACCCTTTGTATGACGTAAGTGTATGGTAAGGGAGTATGGCTGAACCCACTCTATACACAGTAGGTAATGGGTGTGCATTAAAGCCGGCACCTGTCTTCAATGATCAGGATTGTAGTCGTTTGGCCCCTGCATCTCACCTTACTATTTATAAGTTATGTTGTTTTTCTTATCTATTCAATTATGTAAATTAAATTCTACACCTGAGTTTGCCTATTAAGAGGGGGAAATTGACCCTCCATTTAACTTATATTTGTCCATTTTATGCAGCTATTTTATAAATGGTCCATTTACCTGTTAGTGTAGGAGATTGTATTCTTAGTGTAATTTACATTTTAATTTGCTTGTTAATGTGATTTTTAGCAAGTAAAGAATTGTTTTTTAAAGTTTAGTGGTTGCATATTTAGACTAACTTGGTACTGTATATGCAAAAAAACGTATTCATCTGCATGAATTATTTTGTTCACAGGTCCTAATCATGGCAGTTCAGGTTTCTGAAGCAGGTGGATATAAAGTGTGTACAGCAACCTTACAGAGAAAAAAAACTAATCTCACCTATTACATTGTTAAGGTGCTTTCACAGTGTACATTTTCAGTGTGTTTTATTTATTTTTTTTTGGTGCGTTTTTTTTTTTTTTTTTTCAGAAATGCACAGTAATAAACTGCCTTTATTGCTGTGCATTCTGCAAAAAGAGCACCAAACACACCAAAATTGTATTTTGTTGCAGAAATACTCAGCAAAAAAGGTAGTTTAATGCTGTGCAATGAATAAATAAGCCAAGTGTATAGTTTGTGTATGGAACTGGATGAAGTGCCAAGTGCACGAAACGCGTCTTCCAATAAAGAACCAACCTTTTAACTGAGAGGTCCAGCGCTGATTCTTCCCTGTAACAGTAAGAGGTTTACTAATGAATAGACCTCATTGAGCGTTTTTATTTTTGCTCCGGTATCTCTAAGCTGAGAAACGGATTGTCACAGCACAAGCTGCAGAGGACCTTTTAAGCTTCAGGGAGTATTGTGCCTCGTATTACACAACTCCCAAAGGTTAGTGTACTTGCTATATACTAACGATCACTATTGTGGAAACTCCATTTATTGCACTAGGGTGCGCTGTCTCTTGTCTCCCCTTCCCTATCTTCTGTTGTTCAAGTTTTTTGGTTCAAGTTTTTTGGTTGACCATGGGGAGGCTTGTTCTGAGTGGAACCGGTCTTGTTAAACCACTTCATGGTCTTGACCATCATGCAGCTCAGTTCCAGGATGTTGGCAATCTTCTTAAAGCCTAGGCCGTATTTATTAAGAGCAACAATTCTTTTTTTTTTTTCAGAAGACAGTCACATAGCCATGAGGTGCTATGTTGAAATTCCAGTGACAATTATGAGAGAGTACGACAGTGATAACACTGAATTTAACATACATGCTCTCCATTCATACCTGAGACCTTGTCCCACTAACGAGTCACATGACATTGTGGACTGAAAATAGCAAATTGGGTACAATTGCCCATATTCACTTAGGAGTGAACTCACTTTTATTGCCAGTGGTTTAGACATTGATTGCTGTGTGTTGAGTTATTTTGAGAGTACACCAAATTTACACTGTTACACAAGCTGTACAATGACTATTTTAAATAATATTGAAGTGTCAATTCTTCATGGTTGTCTCATGCAAAGATCACATGCAAGATATACCACAATGTGCGGGGTGTACTCACTTTTGTGAGATACTGTATCATTTAGTTCAGCTAAATGATATGTATATCAGAAAAAGTAACCTTCACATCATATTCTTGTTCCTTCATCCCACTCCTCCACTCAAATTAAGCATTTCAGGTTAGTGGGTGGGACTTAGTGTTGGTCACATGACTATTCATAAACTTGCTGGAGCTACAGTTCACACCACATTTCTTCTAAACCGTGTCCCAGGGAAGTTAGTTGTGTGGAGGCATGCTTGACTAGATAAGAGAAAACCCATACAATGGTTGTAACTGCAAGCAACAGGGGATATAAGTTACAGCAACTATGCATCTGTAGGTAGGAGTATTGTATAAATGCTGTTAATTTTTGTACATATATATGCAAAGTTTGCTATTTTGGCAATATCTATTCAATAGGATACATTGAATAGATATTGGGCTGGGTTTACATGGCAAAGAGCAAATGCCGGTTGGATTTTCCGACTGGTATTTGGTCTTTTTCTGGCATGCAGGGGGGCGGCTTTACTCTGTGGTTTGCAGATTCAAGCCCTCCCCTTCGCACAGACATGTTCATCTTCCGCCCGAAAACCAGGCGGAAGAATGAACATGTTCTAAGTTTTTCGGACCACCAGCGGTGTAAAGATTCGTCAGGCAGAAAATCTGTGCAGTGAGGACTGCTGCATTGATTTTCCACTGAAGTCTATGGAAGTGTTGCTTGCTGGTTTTCAGACAGTTTGTAAAACCACAAACCGTATGAAAAACCAACAAATAACCTGTGCAGTGGGGAAAAGCCCTTATGTTCTATCCAAATATATACCCTTAAAGAGGTTTTATTGTTAGAAGCTTTCGTAGACTTGAGCTGTTTCTATCTGTTTCCGTTTCAAATAGAGGGGTGAGTCTATCTTCACTGTAGGCGTGTCTCTCCTGCCGGGAGGCATGTCTCCCCTCACTGAAGAGTTGTGACATCATCATTCTGTGTTAGCAAGGGAAGGGAGAGGGCATCAGCTTTTCAGACCCCCTGCTATGCTTCTGGCTGCAGAGCAGTTAGCTCCCTTTCAGGCTGCACAACCTCCTTGTAATCGGTACCTCTGCATTGGTGTAAGCAGTTATACACACAGCCTGAACAGATGAAGCAAGTGTGAAAAATGCGCTCTGCCCCCTCTCCTCCCTCATCTGTTATCACAGGGTATAAGACTGTGTTATATGAATGGAGAGTTAATCTACCAGTTAGTTACTCAGTAATTGCCCAGATCCTTTACATAGAGCTATCACTGGAGAGCCTTCACATAGAGAGGAGCTGAGGCAGCCTTCATTATACACACAGCGCCATCTCAGGCAGCTTCTTTCTCACAGCTCAGAGGGGAGTAAGCACAGAGTGCAGGAAGCCAATCACAGCGCAGAGGGCGTTTCCCTTCTGGGGCGTGTCCCAACAGGCTGAATGACACATCAGTCAGCCAATCACAGAAAAGGGGGCGTGTCCCATCAGCTGCTGCTGAAATAGCTATAGATGCACAGTTTAGCTCATATCTACTATACTAAGCAAAAGTGCTTATTTTTACTGTCCCCATCATTAGAGATATGATCTTTGTAGCGAGAAAACCCCTTTTAAGTGCTAACTGCTTTCACTAATTTCCATAAAAAATATTGATATGTGTAACTGGGTCTAAATTGACAATGATATTCTGTGTCTGTTACAGGTGGGGCGACATGTCCCATTAGAAATGCGCCATTTATGTGGTGCATTTTGCACCAAAAAACTGTTGACACCCTATTCTCTATATAAATAAACTGTAGTACACCAAAACTAGGCACATTAAATTCCAGGCATGACACATTTGAATGTGCCTAAAGCAGGCTCATCAAATATGCTAGCAATAATATGATATGCACCTATCAATTATACTATGCAAGGTATACCACATGCCAGATATTTCACAGGTTCATTCATTGAGGCGCACGATATACTCATTTAATGCACCTTAAAACTGACGTGGAGGAGCCTCTTTTCTGACATATCGCCCTATATGATTTCTCAAATTATGCTTACTAAAAAAATATGAATATGCAAGTAACAAAAATTAAAGTAGGTTATAAACTGAATTTTATCATCTTTGTAATGGATTTTACTGAGGTAAAGTACATGTAGCAATTTGGGAGCAATAAGCATTATATTTATAGCCATCTTTCCAGTTTATGTCACAGCCAATGCACTTGTCAATTTATATGGTATGATCTATACTTTTCTCCAGTAAATGGTTTGAGTTTTATAGTTAGGCCTTGCTTGCATATTAGTATAGCTAATCAAATCCTAAGCAGTACATTCAATAAGAACAATAATTCAACAAAGCATGTAAATAATTAAAATCATAATCAATAGCATCTGCTATCATAAAAAATAATAAAATTATCCATTAGCCATATTTGTTTATCTTCCTAAAATGTATCAGTACATAATGCTACACTGAAAAATGCATACATTTTTAAAAAATAATTCACAAATTGATATTGGCTGAGAAATTTACCTACGATATAAAGCAGCATAGTGAAAAAGGTTTGTTGATGCAAAATAAGTCAGTGACATTGAGCTATCACTTTTTTATAAACTAAAATAGACAAGCCATTACCAACAAATAACTGGATACAATTGTGTGACCCACTGAATTTACCTCAATAATTTTTGATACATTGATAAGCTGTCACTATGCTCTAGGACAAACATGTCTCTATGTTATTATGCTGATATGATTCCAAGTTTGCTAAGTGTTCATTACACGATTTGATAGCCTCATTATTGTGTGGTAAGCATGTACTGTGCCCAAACAAAATATGATAATGCTCTTTTTTACATGAATTTGCATCTTTACAATTAGCTTTATCCAGGTTTTAAATATTGCACAATAATTGTAGACAAAGTTAACATCAAATAATAGTTGTATTTATATCCATGTATTTATAAACATGGAGGAAGCAAAAAGTATGATTTATATCCTGTTTTACCAGCAGAAATGGAACAGTCAGAAGTTTAGTCATAGCAGAAGCACAGGAAAGATAGTCAGACTCGTTTGTGTGATAGCTGTATGTGTCACCTACTTTAACCATTTATTATTCTCCTTGTACCCAGTTTCAAATGCTAGCTTGTCGGTTTAGTCTAATTCTATTCGAACACCAGGCTCTGCAGTTGGAGTTGCAGAGTTAGAAGGGGTAGGTACGATATTCCCAGATGTTGTAAATTTAGCTTAAGTTCGATATCTAATAGCTGAACTATCACCCAGATCCCTGAGATAAAATGCTCCTATCAAATTGCTTCCAGTTCCATAATACATGACTATGCTGTAAGATACAGCATCTCTGTGGCAAGCAATTTCCTGTTTTACAGTTTCTTGGCCTCATACTGGCCTTCATAAAAGTCATGCTGTTAATAATTTTTATCTACTCGATCCTGGGCCACCTTTGGGTTACAACCACAGCTATATCCTGTGTTCCATCCTATATCTCCCCAGGATTTGCACGTTTTGGTTACACAAAAATATTTAGTTCATTAGCTATACATGTCTGTCTGACGACAGCGAGGGACAGGAATAAAATATATAGAAGTCAAACTTGAAAGTCACCATGAGCTACATTGAGTTATACCAAAAGACAGGAACCCAACAATCATCAGAAACATATTTTTCTCTCCCCCATCCCAAAACTCTGGTAACCTCTTCCTTGGTGATACTTTCTCCCACTCCCCACACCCTAGAAATAAGAATGGAACGGAGAAAGAAATGCATTATAAGTACGGTCTCTTATTGTCCGTGAAAGCGAATCTCCTCCTTTGGATTTTTAAAGTTCTAGTCATGAATGGTCCTTCCTCCGGAAAGGTATCTTAGAGGTTTAAAATGGTCCATCAAATCATGATTCCAGAGCCCTCCTCACGAGTCTTTTAACGATCACCCAGTCTCCTGTCTCCAACTTATGGATACCGTCACACAGAGTCAGGATCTAGAAAAGAGACAAAAACTCGACAATGTATGGTAGTCAAGTGTTTTTTAAGCACTGTCACATTAAAGGTCAAACCACTATGTTCCATTTGGAGTGGTTGTGGACAATATAATCCTAGGTAATCTCCCAAATATTACCTCATATTGGCTGAGGCCTATCTTATTAGGCATGTATCTAATAGAAAAAAAGAGTGCCAATGGTAAGCATACAGTCCATGGATTGTTTAGTTCTTGCATTGCTTCTTGAATCTTTGCTTTCAGGTTGAAATTCAACCGCTCAATTGTGGATGATATGCAGTATGAAAGGCTTGCTCTATTCCTAACACATCCATGATTTCCTTCATGACTACTCCAGTGAAATGTGTACCTCAATCACTTTCAATTGTTTCAGGAACTCCATATCTGCACAATACTTCTGACAGTAGCTTCTTGACTGTGGCTTGGGCAGTCGCTTTTTAAATCGGGTATGCTTCAGAGGAAATATTGATGCAGACAAGGGCATACTCCCACTTTCCCACTCGAGGCAATTTTATATTTTCATTTCTAGTCTCTGGAAAGAATAGTCTACTCACTGGGAGTATGATGCTGTGGGGTTTTCATGTTGTTTCTTGCACATATCATACAGCTTTGAGTATATTTGGCAGCAAGAGTTGTAAGTCCAGGGGCACACCAAAACTTGTTAACTAGGTCAACAATGATAGTCTTTGACTGGTGTGTGACTCCTTGACTGGTGTGTGACTCCATGTGCTGCTTGGGCATAACAGGATAGAGCCCTTGGAAGACACACAGTCTGTTTACAACTGTCCATAATCCTTCCAATTTTAGTATTTCATTCTTTTCATTCCAAATCTTCTTTTCTTCTTCACAAGCCTGTTCTTGCACCTTTTTCAGGATAACAAAATCCAGAGGCAGCTGTGGTGTATCTTCTTGCAGTGTTACAGTAATGACAGCCAGGTTCTTCTTGGTTCGGGCTGCTGCTCTAGGTGTTTGGCCAGCCATGTGATCTAGAATGGCCTTTAACCTTGATGACTGCAACTTGTTTAGGCAATAACAACACTTCCATCAATGCTCGCACTTGTTTTCCATTTTTAATAGGTTGTCCAACTGCTGTAAGAAAGATCTTCCTTTCCATATTGGGTCATAGTCATGTGTGATCCCAAAGGCATAGCGAGAATCTGTGATTACACTACCATTCAAAAGTTTGTGGTCACTTAGAAATTTCCTTATTTTCTAAAGAAAAGTATATATTTTTTTTAATGAAGCTAATATTAAATGAATCAGAAATACACTCTATACATTGTTAATGTGGTAAATGACTATTATAGCTGCAAACGTCTGGTTGTTAATGCAATAGCTACATAGGTTTATAGAGGCCCATTTCCAACAACCATCACTCCAATGTTCTAATGGTGTTTGCAAACTGTGTAAGAAAGCTATTGGATATTTTGAAAACCCTTGAAAACCCTTTTGCAAGTATGTTAGCACAGCCGAAATCGGTTTTGCTGATAAGAGACGCTAAAAAACTGACCTAGTTGAGAATCTAGAGCATTACATTTGTTGGTTCGATTAAACTCACAAAATGGCCAGAAAAAAAAAAAAACTTTCATGTGAAACTCGACAGTCTAGTCTTGCTCTGAGAGATGAAGGCTATTCCAAATGAGAAATTGCCAAGTAACTTAAGATTTCCTACAATGGTGTGTACTACTCCCTTCAGAGGAGAGCACAAACAGGCTCTAACCAGAGTAGAAAGAGAAGGGGGAGGCCCACGTTGCACAACTGAGCAATAAGACAAGTACATTAGAGTCTCTAGTTTGAGAAGTCGACGCCTCACAGATCCTCAACTGGCAGCTTCATTAAATGGTACCTGCAAAATGCCAGTGTACAGTGAAGTCGCCTCTACAGTGAAGAGGCGACTCCAGGATGCTGGCCTTCAGGGCAGAGTAGCAAAGAAAAAGCTATATCTGAGACTGTTCTTTAACCCATATTCATTTTTTCCTTTTATTAGCCAAAGACATTGGACAGAGAAAGATTTGAAAAAAGTGTTATGGACAGACAAATCAAAGTTTGAGGTGTTTGGATCACACAGAAAAAACATTTGAGAGACGCAGAACAACTGAACAGATGCTGGAAGAGTGCCTGACGCCATCTGTCAAGCATAGTGGAGGTAATGTGATGGTTTGGGGTTGCTTTGGTACTGGTAAAGTGGGAGATTTGTACAAGGTAAAAGGGATTTTGAATAATGAAGGCTATCACTCCATTTTGCAACGCCATGCCATACCCTGTGGACAGCACTTGATTGGAGCCAATTTTATTCTGCAACAGGACAATGACCCAGAGCACACCTCCAAATTATGCAACAACTATTTTGGGAAGAAGCAGGCAGCTGGTATTCTATCTGTACTGGAATGGCCAGTGCCGTCACCATATCTCAACCCCATTGAACTGTTGTGGGAGCAGCTTGACCGTATCGTACGCAAAAAGTGCCCATCAAGGCAATCCAACTTGTGGGAGGGGCTTCTGGAAGTATTATTTCTAACCTTGTCAGTGTCTGGACTATATTTCTTTTCATTTTGCAACTCATTTGATAAATAAAAGTTTGAGTTTTCAGGGAAACCCAAAATTGTCTGGGTGACCCCAAACTTTTGAATGGTAGTGTGTATTGCCAATAACCTTCAGTATTATTTATTATTATTATTATTATTATTATTATTATTATTTATTTTAGAGTGCCATTGATTCCAGGGCGCTGTACATTCAAGGGGAATTACATACATAACAATTTTTGAACAAATACAATGGTGACGAAAAACGACTAGTAACTGATACAGAGAGGAAAGAGGGCCCTGCTCGTGACGGCTAACAATCTAGAAGGGAGGAGGGGAGAGACAGAAGGTGTGGGGCGGACATGTTTGTGGGCCGATGTGCTGGTGGTGGGGTTAGTGTAGGTTATAGGCTATCCTGAAGAGATGGGTTTTCAGGTTGCTTTTGAAATTGGTGAAAGTTTGAGAGAGTCTGATGTTTTGGGTTAAGTAGTGCCAGAGAATGGGTGAAGCACGGGAGAAATCTTGGAGACGGTTGTGTGAGGAGCTGATGAGAGGGGAGCAGAGGAGAAGATCCCGTGAGAAGTGGAGATTCCGTGAGGGGAGGTATCTGGAGATTAGAGCAGAGATGTATGGAGGAGAGAGGTTATGGAGAGCCTTCTAGGTCAGGGTTAGTAATTTGAAATGAATTCGCTGGGCAATGGGGAGCCAGTGAAGGGATTGACAGAGGGGAGAGGCAGAGGAGTAGCGGGGAGAGAGGTGGATAAGATGGGCAGCAGAGTTGAGGATGGTTTGAAGGGTAGCGAGGCTGCTAGACGGGAGGCCACAGAGAAGGATGTTGCAGTAGTCTAGGCGGGAGATGATGCGGGCGTGGACTAGCGTTTTTGTAGTGTCAGAGTTGAGGAATGGGCGGATGCGTGAAATATTTTTCAGGTGGAGGCGGCAAGCAGAGGTAAGGGCTTGGATTTGTGGTTTGAAGGATAAAGAGGAGTCAAAGGTTACCCCAAGGCAGCGGACTTGTGGAGCTGGTGAGAGGGTGTAGCCATTAACAGTGATAGAGAGATCAGGTGGAGGGATGGAGTGATATGGTGGAAAGATGATGAGTTCGGTTTTATCTACATTTAGTTTTAAGAGACGGGAGGAGAAGAAGGAGGATATGGACGATAGGCATTCTGGGATCCGGGAGAGAAGAGAGTTAATATCAGGACCGGAGATATAAAGCTGGGTGTCGTCCGCATACAGGTGGTAGTGAAAGCCATGTGAGGCTATGAGCTGACCCAGGCCAAGAGTGTAGATAGAGAAGAGGAGTGGGCCCAGGACTGACCCCTGGGGGACACCAACAGAAAGCGGGCGGGAGGAGGAGGTGGAGCGAGAATGAGAGACACTGAATGTCCGTTCAGAGAGGTACGAGGAGATCCAGGAGAGGGCCAAGTCCGTGATGCTGAGGGAGGAGGGGATTTGTAGCAGGATGGAGTGGTCAACAGTGTCAAAGGCAAAGGACAGGTCTAAGAGGAGGAGCACAGAAGAGGGGCGTGAGGCTTTAGCAGTTACTAGGTCGTTGGTGACCTTGGTTAGGGCAGTTTCAGTGGAGTGGTTGGGTCGGAAGCCAGATTGGAGTGGCTCAAGGAGATAGTTGGAGGAGAGATGGGAGGACAGTTGAAGATAGACATGCTGTTCCAGGAGTTTGGATGCAAAAGGCAGCAGTGAGATGGGACGATAGTTGGACAGACAGGAGGGGTCGAGAGATGGTTTCTTAAAGATGGGTGTGTTGGTCGCATGTTTAAATGAGGAAGGGAAGATGCTCGAGGTTAATGGTCGATTGAAGAGATGGGTGAGGGCGGGGCTGATACCAGCACTAAGGTCAGGGATGAGGTGGGAGGGCAGTGAGTCAAGGTTACATGTAGTGAGGATGGATTTGGACACTAGAGAGGAAAGGTTATCATGACTAACAGTGGGAAAGCAGGTTATGGAAGTGTTCACTTGGGACTGTGTCAAGGTAAGGATGGGTGGTGGAGGTATAGAGGTGGGCAGTGGGGACTGTGGGGTGAAGCTATCTCTGATGAGGTTGATCTTATTTAAGAAATGAGTGGCAAAATCGTCCGCTGATAGGAGAGAGGGGGGAGGAGGTGCTGGGGGTAGTGTATTGCCAATAACCTTCAGTATGCTTGCAGGCTTCTTCCAATGCTTTTAATTTAGCTTCTTGGACAGACATGTGCAGAAGTAAGGCTTCAGCTTTCACAATCTTTGATAAAATGACTACTGTGTATCCTGTGTAAAACCTTCCATCCAAGAGATACAGTGAACCTTCCACAAAGAACTCAAAATCAGGGTTATCTAATGGTTTATCTGTAATGTGCGCAAAACCTGCTACCTCATTCTGTATTAACTGAATACAGTCATGCTGCTCATCATCTGAGGATGGGATATACTCAGAAAAGGGACTTCCAACACTCTCTTTTCCCTTCAACTCCAAAGGTAACAAAGTTGTGGCATTGAAGGTGATACAACACTTAATTGTAACATTATCTAGCATCATTAGGGCATATTATAACCTTAAATGTCTAGCAGTGGATAGGTAGCGCGGTTGAACCTGTGTCAGTATTGCAGAAATGTCATGAGGAACATATACAGTCACTGGGTACTTTAAGACAATACCTGCATTTTTGCAATGACAGCCCGTACACAAGATGGAGCCCCCTTGCAACAGGATCTAGTTGGGCTGAGTAATAAGCAACTGGGTGTTGTTGACCTGCTCTGGATTGTGTCAATACAGATGTGACACAACCTGTAGTCTCTGTACAGTACAATCTGGTTTTGTGTAGTCTGGCATACTTAGGGCAGGAGATGACAAAATGGTTAATTTCAGCATATAAAATGAGTCAATAGCTGCATCAGTAAGTGAAAAAGGGGTGGTTTTCAAGCAATAATACAAGGGCTGCATCAGAGATGAAGCATTTTGAATCCACAGCCTACAGTAGGATACCTATCCTAAAACTTATCTGAGTGTAGTCATTGAGTTTGGAATGCCAATATTTTCTATGCTTTTTTCCTTTCAGTAGTGAGATGTCTTACCTCATGTAAGATACAATGCCCTAAAAAATCACTGTTGTACAACTGAACTGTAATTTTTTTCCTAGAAACCTTAAAGCACTTTTCATGTAGGAGTGTTAGTAAGGAAACTAATGCCAATTTACACATATCCAATGATGGCATACAGAACAATAACTTATCCATGTATTGAAGGACCACTGTTCATATGGATGGTAGCATCCACTCCGCTAAAACTTGGGCCATCGCTGCTGTAAACATACTATGGGAGTTCTGTGCACCTTAAGGTATTACAACCCATACATATTGCTTTGAATTGTGGGTAAAAGAAATTAGGTACTATCGTTATATAGTGGAACTGACCAGAAGGCATTTGCAAGGTCAGTAACTGTGAAATGGCTTGCAGTGCTGGGAATTTGGAACAACAAGGTGTGTGGGTTTTGTATAATTGATGCATTTAAGACCACAACTTCAGTGTTCGTGAGGTATAATGGTGTGTTGCATGGGGTCACAGTCCCAATAATAACTTTCTTTGTTAAGAGTTCCTGGGTATCCTGAGAAATTGCATCCATTTGAGCAAGGCTAAGTGAGTACTGCTGTTTTCTTGGTAAAGGACATCCCTCTTTGAATTCTTCCTTGGCAGGTGGAACATTTAGTCTGCCTACTTAAGTGGTACCTGTTAACCACACTTCATGGAACAGATTAAAGTAATCTCTCTTTCTCATCAGGGGTTAAAGAGGAAGTAAACAAACTCAAACTCCATGGGTTGTGATCACAAGCAGCTAGCAGACAAATCAGATGAAGTGCCTTGTAATCTCACTGTACCATCAGGAATATACTGAATGCAGGCATGGAATTTTGACAATAAATCAGCCCCCAAAAGATTCACTGGTGCAATATCACCGACAACAAAATGGCCGAGCATTCTTTGTGGGGGCTTGAATCCCACTTGTATTTATTTTGTTAGGGCAGTGGGAACTGGACAACCTTCTAACTCCACACAGGAAATAGTGTCTTTGGAATGAAGGGACTGATCAAAATGTATACCATGAATGACGCTAACAGAGGCTCCAGTATAAATCAGAAATTATTGCCTTATTCTGTGTCATGTCCGTCAAAGTTACAGACTGATCTAGTAACCAACTTTGTCCCCACTCTATTAACTTTTCACATACTCCTCTCCAGTTCCCCTTGCTGTATCATCTTGTGAGCAGTTTCCTATGGCCTTTTGTACAATGGGTAGGAATGCATCTTGTTGGACAGATCTTAAAGATCTTTCCAACAAACTTTATAGGTCTTTTTTATGCTCTGTACTGCCCTACATAATTCTTCTGGTTTTAGAAGTCGGTTAATCAATGAGCACATTTATGTTGGCTGCCAAGGTTTGTACCTCTCTGGGGACCAGAGGTGGGGGTGAAACCACTTCTGTTGGTGGGCTGGTAATTAAGGGTTGGTCATAGCTGGTGGTGGAATTTATGACCTTACTGGAGTTGACTGAGGGGATCTATTCTGACTCTTTGTGTGGTGGCACACCAACTGCTGAGGGTCAAGAAATAGGTTAACTGGGGGTGGTGATCAGTTGCTCCCCTTTCAAACAGCTCTGTACCCCCCTTCCTTTGAGTATTAGGCACCTCACATTGTCTGAGTGAATCTCTCCGTGTCTCTAATGACCTTTTGATAGTGCTCTTTGAGATTCTCACTTGCAGCTTCAATGTTTGAAGTATCTGCTTTTCCTAGTGTCCATTTGTCTATTGTTTGAATAGATTTTTGAGTTGTCCCCTTTTATTTCTTCAAGCGATTGTTTCAAATCCCTGGGTTATGTAGCAACCTCAGGGTCTGAATCTGTGTCTCGGTTATTGAATGACATTAAGGGCCAGTTCACACGGCTGATTGACTGCGTAATTGAGGGGACGGATATCGCCCCTCAATTACCCCGGCTGCCGTGCAGCAGGGGCAGGGGGGCCGGCAACTCGCCGGCCCATAGACATTCATTATTCATGGCGCGTACACGCCTTAAATAATTGACACGTCACTTTCTCCCGAGCGGGGAGAGGAGACGGAATCCATAGTTCTCAATGAGAACTATGGATTACCGTAATAACAGAGACGGATTTCAGCCATACTGCAGCGCAAATACGGCGCGCAGTACGGCTGAAATCAGTGCACAAATCAGCCGTGTGAACGAGCCCTAAGGGCCACAAGTATGAAAACAGTCTAGGTCTAAAACTCTCTTTTTGCTCATAGCAATCATCAGAGTGCTCCTATCATTTTACCTGAGAACTATGTGAAATGAAAGGGGTGTTCTGAATGGTTGCTATGGGCAACAATGTGAGTCTTAGATCTAGACAGTTTTCATATATGTGGCTAAGTTTGCTTTTTTTCTTTCTTTAAGGCTTCTTTTATTGGACATTTCTTATTCCTCCATTTGTCTATTGTGAAGGAATTCAGGGGTAAGAGATGCCTGCCTCTTATGCGAGTGTGATTCAATGTACTTAGATCCATCCTCTAAAGGCACCTGTCCCTTAATACATGTGTAACATGTGTCCTCTGGTTGGTCTGACAGTGTCTTAGCTGGTTGATTCACGAAAGCAGGGACAGGAGAGTCTAAAATGTGAACTGATGGTTTTTGGAGTTGATGGCAGCATTTATTAACAGGCACAACATGATATAACCCATATACCTGTCTCTATTATCTGGGTGCTTCTGATCTTGTTCATTACAAACTCTTGGTCTCGTTGGTTGGTCTACCATGCTATATACAGGGAAGGAAATAATTATTTGATCCCTTGCTGATTGTGTAAGTTTGCCCACTGACAAATACATGAACAGTCTATAATTTAAAGGGTAGGTTAATTTTAACATTGAGAGATAGAATATCTGTCAGGATTAGAGATGGGCGAATTGATTCTAACGAAGTGGAATTAGTTTAGAATTTCAGGAAAACTTCGGTTCGGAACGAAGTCGAACTTTGGGGTACTTCAGGTGAATGAAGTGTGCATTTGATTGATAAAAAAGGCTGCGAGCACATGGCGTTACATGGGGCAAGCACTCTGGGAGGAAGAAGGGCATAGCCTGCATGACATGTGCAGAGATGAAGCCAATCAGGACGGTGGGATTCTGTGACGTCACCGCACTATATAAGTCCGGGACGACGGTGGGAGCTCACACTCCTCTCACTGTACTGATCAGGGAAGGTGCTGCCGTGGCTGATTGTGATAGCTCTCACTGAAGAACTGATTTTTTTTTTTCAGCGATTTTTGTGGGGTGTCTCAGCTTGTCTCAGAGACTGTTCTCTTAATGTTCTATTTCTGATTTTTTGGGGTATTGGATCTGAAATCCAGTGTGCGTCCACTGCAGCTGAATATACATTCAATATCCAAGGGGGATCTAAGCCAGTTCTTGTTGTATTCATTTAAAGAAACAGCGTTTTTACAATACAAATACCATTTCATTTTTGGCTTCTCAATTCTATTGCGCAATTTTACATCCAGGGGTTAATTAAGCATTGTTTTGCTGGTGTGCTGACCCAAGAAACCGTCATTTTCAACGCCAAAATATATAAATTTTTCCTGTAGCATAATTCACTAGCGAAGGTTAATTACAATTTTATCTCTTGTTGTGTGGCGTAGAAAACACGCAATTGTAACACGCTACAAAGCTATAGTTTGTGGTGGCCAATTGTTTGGCGCAATTTACATCCAGGGGTTAATTAAGCGTTGTTTTGCTGGTGTGCTGACTAGAGATGGGCGAATTTCTCGAAATTCGTTTCGTTCACTTCGCCGAATTTCTCGGCAAAAAATAACTTCGTTCCGAATTACTTCAGCACGAATCACGTTAAAAAACAGCAATTTCCAGGCTGCACAGAGCCTGCAGGGTGCTGTAGAATGTTGTGCCATGCTTAATATGCAGAGGGAGCTTGGTTTTTGGGCTTCATACAATGTTGTGTTTTAGTATGACACGCACATGACTGCCCCCGCTTTAGAATCGCTTTACTATAAAATTCCCTGGGCATTAAGAGGGCAAAACTGACCAAAAAACTGAAGCGGGGGATTTTGTTTGATAAAGTCATGCCAGGAAAAAGCTGGAAAAAAAACAAGCTGAGAGCTCAGGTGGCAACTTAGTGACAGAGTGTGGAGGTGATGGCGCTAGCCACAACAGCATGAGGTCAGACAGTGGCACAATGACATTCTGGAGGTGGCAAAAACAGGAATAGGTCACAGAGTGACACAATGACACAGTGTGGAGGTCACGGCAGCAGCAGCATGAGGTCAGACAGTGCCACAATGACAGAGTGTGTAGGTCATGGCATCAGCCACAGCAGCAGCATGAGGTCAGACAGTGGCACAATGACACAGTGTGTAGGTCACCAGCAGCAGCATGAGGTCAAACAGTGGCCAATGGGCACAGTGTGTAGGTCACTGCAGAAGCCACAGCAGCAGCATGAGGTCAGACAGTTGCACATTATCACATTGTGGTGGTCACGGCAGCAGCCACAGGAGCAGCATGAGGTCAGACAGTGGCACAATGGACATTTTTGGAGGTGGAAAAAACAGGGTAGGCTACGAGTGGGACATTTAACAGTGTGGAGGTCACGGCAGCAGCCACAGCAGCAGCATGAGGTCAGACAGTGGCACAATGACACAGTCGGGAGGTGGGGGGAAAATACCAGCCCCTGGTAAAGATGGTTGTTGGCGGGGGAAAAAACTGTCAGCGATGTGTGGTCAGGCGGGGGGGCATCGATAGTGGCTGAGGAGGTAATTTAAACCCCAGATATTTCTCACATTTTGGGGTGGGGTATGGTGATGAGTCTGAGCCAGGCATTGGTGTGGGGAAAAAACCCTGGCCGATCACCCCCTGTTTAATCTTGACAAGGTCGTGTTCCTTTCCCCGGGTTAAAGGGGTTCTCCTTGGGCAAAAGATGGCCCCCGGCATGAACACCCGCTTGATCCCACACTACGGCCGGGCGGACAGCTTTCCACTGCAAATCGAAATTTGCGGCACAATCCTTTGGTGCCCAGTAGCCCAGGGATCTTTAACTGGGGTGGCAGAGTGCTGTCCAAGTAGGCCCCACCTGGGGGTTCGGGATGCCCCAGGTTTGCTGCTGCTGACGACTACCCTCCTATAGGCAGGTAAAGGAAGTGCTCTCAGTGACTCCAGATTGGTTTAAGCTGTGGAGCGGGTACTACTCCTACCCCCCCCCCCTTTCCCAAACAGCAGCCGCGGTTTTTAGTACGGGGAGCGGGGAACCACCCCTTTTCAGACCTGTAGAGGAGGGGACGATGTGCACATAGGCACGGCCAATGATTACGGAGGATTCCCCCTTTTAGTTTTTGAGTTTGCCCTCCCTCTCATTTGTGGGAAAAAGGCCCCCAATTTTGGACCGGTAGCGAGGGTCAATAGGGTGGGAGCCAGAAGTCCCCCCTCTCCCCGGATGTGCTATTCGGCTGTCACTAGCCAGGCAAAAAAAACATGTGCGGGCCATCTGCACAAGTGCTTCGGGGGCTCCTCCCTCCATTTCCACTTTATACTCCAAAGGTGCTTGGGGGTCTTGCCTCTTTTTCCCCTCATTCCATCCACCCCCTCCAGCTGCCTGCCCCTCCTCTTTTGTACCTGAGTAGATAACCCACTCATTTCACCAGACAATGCTTCGCCCCAATGTCCTGTCCTCTCCTCCTTGCGTTCCCCCCCTGGGGTCATGTGGGACGAGATGTAGTCCCCAGTCTCCGTCCCTGCCCAGACAATTTTTTGCATCGTTCCAGGACTTAAG
Organism: Phyllomedusa bahiana; assembly: GCA_025379985.1. Classification (NCBI taxonomy): domain Eukaryota; kingdom Metazoa; phylum Chordata; class Amphibia; order Anura; family Hylidae; genus Phyllomedusa; species Phyllomedusa bahiana. Next base: position 12,535 of record JAODAL010043418.1, on the reverse strand, counting down.
CAGTGGAAAAGTTATTCATCCCGAGTCCTGGGACTGACAAATACGTCGCCTACCCAAAGGGCCCCAACAAATGGAGGGTCAGCATGAGCTGTTTTTGGTGACTCAAAAATTACCAGGGGAGTACTGTCGCCCGGATCATCAAAAAATCGTTAAAGGCCTTTTCGTTAAAACGTCGGTCAAAATGGCAGGCTGGGAATTCGCGGGTGGAAACATGATATCAGAGTGTGTTGGGGGGGCCGTTCTGCCGCTGCAATCGAGGGGGGTGTTCTGGTTTTTCGAAGGATAAAAGGATGCACAGTTTCCCGGGGCCCTTTTTTGAATTTTCGAAGATCGGTGGAAGACTTAGGAAAACCCTTTTCACAACCCCGATTGAAAACGTGCGCCCTGCAGGGGGGCAGGCCATCCCCCCTCGGTGAGCGCGGACCTTTGTTCCCCCCATTTTCCGTCCCCATGGTTCCCTTTGCAGTTGGCGCGGAAAAGCCCCACATCGATTTCTTGCTGCTGAGCGGAGCAGTCCTCCCCTGTGTGACTTCGTTCGCCGAGGCAAGCAAGGTGTAGAACTGGCGTGACACCACTGTGCCTACACATGTGGTATGATGGTAAGCAGTTCTTGTGGGGCTGAGATGGTGGTGTGTGGTGGAGGAGGAGGCGGATTGGCGCAGGATGCAGCAGGTTTGACAACGTGGAGGAGGGGGGGGAAAAGCGGGGTCCTCCTGTCAAGTTGTTGGTGTGCCTGGGCTGGAATGACATTCACCCAGTGGGCGTAAAGGACAAATGTAACTGACTCTGACCGTAGTTACAGCTCCAGAGTCCGCGCTGCCAGTGCACCTTGGGAACAAACCAATAAGTCAAGGACTGAACCCACCTTCTGTTCCACATATTTATGAAGTGTGGTACTTGACTAGTATTTGGAAAAGAAATTACGGCTTGGAAATCTTCATCTCGGCTCGGCACAAGCAATTAGTTCTCTGAAATGGTGCAGAGTCCACCATTTGGAAAGGGAGGGACTGCACAATACCAACAACTTGGACAGGAGTCGCGTCAGCTGCTGCACCTTAGGATGTGGGACGCAATCCTTATGTATCTTTGCAATCGCCTCGCTGAACGACTGCTGGCACCATGAGTAGCGAGGAGCAGGAGGCATCTGGACCGGGAGATGGTCAAGAGAAACAGCTCCCTTCTGCAGAGGTGGTGGAGAGCCTTGACTGTCTGCAATGGCATGGTGCCACTGGGCGCTGCTGTTGCTGCGGCGGCAGGATGGACCACCACATCTGAGCCCATGTTTCTCCCATGGCCACCGGATGGTGACGCTTGGCATGTGTTGACGCAGGGGCCGTGGTGCCAACGTTAGATCCCTGGCAGCTTCAACTTTCTGTCACAGGGATTCTACATTATAACCCATATTCGGCTCCTCGGTGTTTAGCAAAGAACTGCCACACGCGAGTATCGGATTTTACCGCCAAACGCTCGCACTGAGTGTCTACTGCCGCCGCTGCCTCGCTGAGCCCTGTGCCACTGCTTTCTTGGAACCTGCAAGCGGGTTTTTTTCCCCGTGGCCGCTTGGCTACCACCTCACACTGCTGCTAATCCTGCTGACTCACGGCCACCCGACCCACTTGTTGGCTGCGCTTGCTGCTGATGTGCAAGCTGACGCCCTCTTCTCTGACGATGATGAAAAGCCCTTGCCTCACCCGGCTCCCAAGTGCGGGTCGGCTACATCATCATCTATTTGTGTTTCATCGTCACTGCTGTCTCATCCGGTTCTTGGTTATGCCGAGGCTACCTTCACAACATGGAACTCCAGCCACTCTCCACATCTATTACTTTTGCCGCCTACTGCAGATGCAGGCGATATTGGCCATGTCTTCGCTGCCAAGTAGCTGCTGACTGCCCTCCTCAAAATTGTTCATCCTCGCTATATAGTGGCGCTGAGCCAGACACATAGTAGATTCTGGCTGAGGGAACCGGATGGGACAGAGGTTGGGCTGAGGACAGGTGAGGGCCGCTTGACCGCTCCCCGGGCCATGCAAACTATTGGTTGTGGTCTGAGGTTCCCAACCGACTCTTGGCTGGGGTTGTCAGATGTCATCTGGGAAGAAGAGGATGACCTAGTTCAACCAATCAAGAACCCTTGGGTTGATGAACAAACACACGGCCGCTAGATGACAGCGGCAGTTGTGGGACGCCTCACAAGTGACCCCTGCTGCGATGTCCCCTTGCTGTGCTGCGACCTGGGGCCTGTTCCAGGAATGTTTTGTGGCACTGCCACTCGCAGGTGCAGAGCCTGCCACCTCTCTGTCTGACATACTGTTGTTCTAAAATGTACAGACACTGTTTGATGATGATATCTGTATATGATAATATACACTATTTTTGACTCCAAATGAACCCTGTAACAAGCTTGGGGTAACCCTTGATTAAATTGCGCTCCCACAAATGGCCAGGAAAAAATTTACTTGTATGTGTCAGTTAAAAACACTGTGAGTTTTACTATATGTAAGAAGCACAAACAAGGCTTAATTAAACCAAAATAGTTAGCTTTGTAGGTGTTACAATTTGCGTGTTTTCTACGCAACACAATCTTGAGATACAGTTGTAATTAACCTTTGGCTTCTGGATTTAAGGTTACATGGAAAAAAATTTATTATATTTTGGCGTTGAATAAAAGTCGGTTTTATTTTTTGAAGCACACCAGCAAAATCAACGTCTTAATTAACCCCAGGAGTAATTGCGCCAAAAGAATTGAGCCCACAAAATAATAGTAAGCTTTGTGCGTGTTACCAATGCGTTGTTTTCTACGCCACACAACAAGAGATACAGTTGGAATTAACCCTTTTGCTGTTGTAATTAGGCTACAGGAAAAATTTATATATTTTGGCGTTGGAAAATGACGGTTTATTTTTGTCCAGCACAACAGCAAAATAACGCTTAAATAACCCCTGATGTAAATTGCGCCAAAGAATTGAGCTCCCACAAAATAGTAGCTTTGTAGCGTGTTACAATTGCGTGATTTTTAACGCACACAACAAGTGATCAGGTTGTACAATTAACCTTTGCTTGTGAATTAGGCTACAGGAAAAATGTATATTTTTTTTGCGTTGAAAAAGACGGTTTATTTTTGTCACACACCCAAAACAACGCTTAATTAACCCCGGGATGTAAATTCCCAAAATAGAATTGACCCACAAAATAGGCTTTGTGCGTTTTTACAATTGCGTGTTTTCTACCCCAACAAAAAGGGAATAATTTAATTAACCTTTGCTTGTAAATTTAGTACAGGAAAAAGTATATTTTTGGCTTAAAAAAAGAGGGTTTTTGGGGGTCACACACCAGATAAAAAACGCTTAATTAACCCCTGGAGTAATTGCGCAATAAATTGAGCCCAAAAAATGAAGGGTATTTGTATTGTAAAAATGCTGTTTCTTTAAATGAATACAACAGGAACTGGCTTAGATCCCACTTGGATATTGAAGGTATATGCAGCTGCAGTGGACGTACACTGGCTTTCAGATCCAATCCCCCAAAAATTTAGAAAGAGAACATTAAGAGAACAGTCTCTGAGACACGCTGAGAAAACCCCACAAAAAATCGCTATAAAAAAAATAAAATTCTTCAGTAAGAGCTATCGCCACGGCAGCACCTTCCCTAAGACACAGTGAGAGGAGTGTGAGCTCCCGCGTCGCGCCTGGACTTATATAGTGCGGTGACATCCAGAATCCCCCCGGGTCTCTGATTGGCTTCACCTCTGCACATGTCATGCAGCTATGCCCTTCTTCCTCCCAGAGTGCTTTGCCCCATGTAGCGCCATGTGCTCCAGCCATTTTATCAATCAAAAGCACACTTCTTTCACCCGAAAGTACCCCAAAGTTCGACTTCGTTCCGAACCGAAGTTTTCCTGAAATTCTAAACGAATTCCACTTCGTTAGAATCGATTCGCCCATCTTTAAATATAATACTAATAGGGGTCTGCTATAGGCCCCCAAATATAACAGAACCCATGGAAGATGTACTACTCAGACAAACAGATGAAGTGGCTAGACAGGTTGTTATTATGGGCAACTAACTATCCAGACATCAATTGGGAAACTGAAACCAGTAACTCTCATAAAGAAAACAAGTTTTTGTCAATAACTAATGATAATTACCTTTGCCAAATGGTGCAGAAACCGACTAGAGGAAAGGCCCTTCTAGACTTAATATTGACTAATAGACCTGACAGAGTAACAAAGGTTCATTTGAGGGAAATCTAGGAATAGTGACTATAACAAAATACATTTCCATTTATCCTTCAAGAGAGTTTTTTTGTCAGGGACCACAAAAACATTGAATTTTAGGAAGCTAATTTTTATTCTGCTTAGGAGGCCCTAAACCCGTATTGACTGGGACAAGGTATTTAAAAAATAGTAAACAAATAATAAATGGGATTTTTTTTAAAAACTCTTAGCGCCCACTGTGAGAGGTACTTTACCTTATGGTAAAAAATAATTAGAAACGGGAAGAACCCTATGGGGATCAACAGGATGAAAAAAGAGGCAATAAATAACAAAAAGAAAGCATTTCATCTACAAAAACAGAGGGCAGTGAAGAGGCACTGAAAACTATAAGGAAAAAATAAAATATGTAAAAAAAATGATAAATGCAGCAAAGTTTGGAGACAGAAAGACAAATTGCCATAGAAAGAAAAGTAACCCCAAAAGATTTTAACTATATAAATACTAAAAAAATTAAAACCCAAAATCTTGGCCCTTTGAAAAGTATTGAGGGAGAGACTGTAGAGGGCAAAGAGAAAAAAGCAGACTGCTAAACAATTTTTTCTCCACTGCATTTACCAAGGAGGATGACCTTCCTGTTGATGAGTAGAGGGATGAGGTAAACTCCAACTTAAGTGTTGCTTGTCTAACCCAGGAAGAAGTGCAGCTCCGCCTTAGGAAGCTTAAAATAGACAAATCTCCAGGTCCTGATGGTATACACCACCGTGTCATAAGGGAGTTAAGAGATGTCATAGATAGGCCCCTATTCTTAATACTTATGGAATGTCTAATAAGGGGGTACTAAGAACCTCAAAAAACTTTCGTGTTTTTTTAAAGCAGGAATGTTTTTTTCAACGTATTCTAATTTTGGTGCTGCTGATATTGTTATGTGTATTTAGATTACAGCCACGCAGAGTGCACCCATGCTTACTTTTTTAAAAGGTTTTTTGGAGGTGCTGAACTAAATATTGTTTATGAATAATAAGGAGTATGTCCCAAAGGACTGGCACATAGCAAATGTGGTGCCAATATTCAAATAGAGGTCAAAAAGTGATCCTGGAAACTATAGGCTTAACCTCTGTGGTTAGTAAAATGTTTGAAGGTTTTCTAAGAGATGCTATCCTGGATTATATAACTGAAAATAAATGTATAACGCCGTTCCAGCATGGGTTTATGAAGGATTGGTCCTGCAAACTAATCTCATAGCTTCTATGGAAAAAGTTTTTTTTTTTTTTTTTTTTTTTTTTTTTTTTTTTTTTTTTTTTTTTTTTTTTTTTTTGTTTCTAGACTGATCCAGGTAGGCACTGGATGTCATTTTCTAGTTTTTCTAAAGCATTTCATACTGTTCCCAAAAAGTTGATAAGTAAAATAGAATGCTTGGACTGGGAAAATGTGTGCAAGTGGTAACAACTGCTCAAGATAGAAAACAAAGGTTATAATTAACGGTGCATACTCAGACTGAATCCCTGTTACTAGTGGGTTACACAGGGCTCAGTATTGGCCCTATCCTCTTTAACATTTTCATTAACGATCTTACACATGGATTCACAGTAGAATATCGATCTTTGCAGATGATACTAAGCTCTGTAAAGTAATCGACACAATAGAGGACAATGTGTTATTACAAAGGGATCTGGATAAGTTGGAGACCTGGGTAGAGAAGTGGCAGATGAGGTTTAACACAGATAAATGCAAGGGTTTTGCACATGGGGAGGAAAAATCCATTACATTTACTAAAATGTTAAATGGATTTAAACGCTGGGTAAAAGTGACATAGAGAAGGACTTGAGAATCCTGTTGGGACAGTAAACTTAATTGTAGCAGCCATGTCAGGCAGCAGCTGCCAAGGCAAAACAGGATCATGGGGTGTATTAAAAGGGGCATAGATACACATGATGAGAACATTTTTCTCCCATTATATAAGTCACTGGTTACAACACACATGGAATATTGTGTACAATTGTGGGCACCAGTGCACAGGAAAGACATTGTAGAACTTGAACAGGTACAAAGGCAGGCAACAAAAATAATAAAAGGACTGGGTGGACTGCAATACCTAGAAAGATTATAAATATTAGGGTTATTTAGTTTAGAGAAAAAACAGCTTTGGGGGACATGATAAATATGTTAAATACATCAAGGTCAATATAGAGATCTCTCTCAAGATTTATTCATACCCAGGACTGTATCTAGAACAAGGGGGCATCCTCTAAGTCTTGAGGAACGAAAGTTTATACATAAACATAGAAAGGGATTCTTTACCGTTAGAGCAGTGAGACTGTGGAACTCTCTGTCAGAGATACTTGTCATGGTGAATTCAATAACAGAGTTCAAAAAGGGTTTGGATGCATTTCTGGAGTGTAATAATGTAACAATTTATAGTGACTAGGATTCTGGAGAGGGGTCGTTGATCTAGGGATTTTTCCCGTTGCCAGGTTGGAGTCAAAAGGAATTTTTTTCCCTAAAATGAGGACAATTGGCTTATACCTCATTGAAGTTTTTTGCCTTCCTCTGGATCAACACTTTAGCAAAATAGGCTGACCTGGATGGACTTCTTGTCTTTTTTCAGCCTTACAAACTATGTAACATGGATAGGTAAAAATATCAAAAAGTTATTCTCACATAAAATGACTCATCAGATTAAAAAAAAATGTGGCTCTATCAGGGAGGTCAGAACTGACTGCAGCAGTAAGAGGTTAAAAAATGTTCATGACATTGAGACTTTTCAGAAACAAACAAGGATGATACAGACCAAAATGTAATACTAAAAGCACAACAAGTCACAAGAAAACATTCTCAGAATCACATGGATAGGTAAAAGTTTCAAAAAGCTATTTCCACATAAAGTGACGCATGTCAGATTTAAAAACTGGGGCTCTGTGAAAGAGGTGAAAACTGGCTCTGGCGGTAAGTGGTTAAAAGTGAAGTTTTCCTTATACAATTATTGTCAGAGGAAGTGGGTTTAAGAGTGCCTACGGCACATTAGTGTTGTATATTTTTTATTTTTTTGTAACTCTATTTTTATTCTAAATTTTTTTTTTCAATAAACAGGTATACAGTAGTGACATGTATCATATCCATAAGGTATACAGAATTAACATGTACAACGCCGTTCAACATATCCGTGTTGTATATTTTTTAACCCATTTTTGACAGGGTCATAACAACATGGCTTTGTTTTTTTCCCACCTACATAGACATTGAGGGGTTTTATTTTGTGTGAAAAGATTAACTTTCTAAAGTTGTCTTTGACTGTACCATAGAATATACTAGGAATAAAAAACTGAGAATTCTAAGTTTGGTGAAATGTGGGAAAAAAAAACAAACTTACTTATGCCATGGTTGCAGGTTTTTTATTTGTAAGGCGTTAACTCTTTGATATAAATGATGTGTAAAAAAAATCCAAACATGCTCTATTTTTTAAATTCGGGCCGCAGCACCCATTTTTGCAAACAATAACGTTTTTGTGCTTCTACCTATGGAACCAATTGATGATGAATTTTTTGCAAGATGAAATGTACTTTTTATTGGTACCATTTTGGGATACCGTAGACGCGGCTTTTTGACTACGTTTTAGAAGACGTTATATCACCAAAAAAACATAATTTTGGTGTTTGAAATCTTTCTTCTTCCAAGGTGTTCAGCTTACAGGATAAACAATGTTATATTTTAATATACCGGAATTTTATGGACACGGCCATACCAATTATATGTAACTTTTTTATTATTTGTAAAATAGTAAAAGGGATAGTTAGAATGTTATTTTAATATTTTTAATTTATTTTTATACTGCTTTAAAAAAAAATGTTAAGCATTGAGTCCATTGACTGGGGCAGGAAGTGTTAGAAACACATATATATTGGCAGTGGAAAGGTTTATGAGGTAAACATGTATAGACACTCTTCACAGGGGTGCCAATCGCACTGAGAAATGGTGCGCAGCACTGTTTCTCATTTATTCAGATGCTGCAGCCATGATCACCTCAGTGAGTTAAACAGGAGTGAACGTATTCGGCTACATAGAACCTTAGGATATATTCATGTTGTTTATTGAAGTGTAAATTTAAGCTTCAAAATATTCTTTCAAATCAGTACGTGCCGTTATACTCCGGCAAGAAACCACGTGAACATGCCCTTATGCTCTGGAAATACACTCCACCAATGTGTCTATGGGACATTTACGCGCATAAACATGTCAAGGATTGACAAGGCATTTGAGTAGAAGTGTTGAGAAATATGTGCTGCAATTACACTTGTAAAATACATGTTGTGTGACTGATGGCACATATTTTACATGGGAAGTAATGAAAAGTGCTCTGAACATTGAAGCATATTTTACCGCATAATTCAGCACAAATTACGTGCCAAACTATGCATCAATATATGATGTGTGAACATCCCTTTACCAGCACTAGGTTGCACCCAGAAGTAAGTAAGGGTATGTTCACATGGTGTAATTGCGAGGCATATTTTGGCACATAATTGCGCTGCAACATGCCTAGCAATTTCCGTTATACATAGCTATTCATAGGCCTTCCCCAATGCCTATTGAACTCCGGGTGAAAGAAATGACATGTCATGTCTTTGATAATATGATAATAAAATGAATGGGGCCGTTTCCCCCAGGTTTTAGAAGTACGCGCTGGCTAGTGCGTACATCTAAAACACCCAGCATATTGCTGCTCACACAGTACGTGCATCAATACGCCGTGTGAACATACCTTAAGGAGTTAATTACAACAAAATCCAATGTAGCCAACTCACCCACAGTGCAGATCATCCGGAAAAGCATGGAGAGGTTAAAAGCCACATCAAATAAGACAATCCAACATGTAGATAGATCTAGCTTCAATCCAAGTGTTGATAAAATTCTAAGACTTTATTAAAAACGTATGAGATACAAGAACACATAAAGCACACTGATATGTTTCGGAGCAATCTCCTTAATCATAGCTAGAGATGGGCGAAGTTCTAAAAAATTTGATTCGGTGCGAATTGCTTCGGGACGAATCGCTTTAAAAAACAGCTATTTCCAGGCTGCACAGAGCCTGCAGGGTGCTGTAGAACGTTGTGCCATGCTTAACTATGCAGAGGGAGCTTGGTTTGGTCTTTATACAATGTTGTGTTTTAGTATGACACGCATATGACTGCCGCCGCTCTTAGAATCGCTTCACTATAAAATTCCCTGAGCACTTAAGAGGGCAAAACTGACCAAAAAACTAAAGCGGGAATGTAGCCTGATAAAGTCATGGCAGCAAAAGCTGGAAAAAAACAAGCTGAGGGCTCAGGTGGCAACATCAGTGACAGAGTGTGGAGGTGACGGCAGCAGCCACAGCAGCATGAGTTCAGAGAGTGGCACAATGGCATCTGAGTGCAAAAAAGATAGGCCACAAGTGGCACAATTCACATGTGTAGGTTACGCAGCAGCCCAGCAGCAGCATGAGGCCAGACAGTGGCCAATGACATTCTGGAGGTGGCAAAAAAGTAGGGCCACAGAGTGGCACAATAACACAGTGTGGAGGTCACGGAAGCAGCCACAGCAGCAGCATGAGGTCAGACAGTGGCACCATGACAGAGAGTGGAGGCCACGGCAGCAGCATGAGGTCAGAGAGTGGCACAATGACACAGTGTGGAGGTCACGGCAGCAGCTAGAGCAGCAACATGAGGTCAGACAGTGGCACAATGACATTCTGGAGGTGGCAAAAACAGGAGTAGGCCAATGAGTGGCACAATTACACAGTGTGTAGGTTACGGCAGCAGCCACAGCAGCAGCATGAGGTCAGACAGTGGCACAATGACATTCTGGAGAGTGGGTTGAGGACAGGTGAGGGCCGCTGACCCGCTCCCGAGCCATGCCAACTAAGGGTTGTGTCTGACGTTCCAACCGACTCTTGGCTGGGGTTCTCAGATGTCATCTGGGAAGAAGTGGATGACCTAGTCAACCAATCAAGAACCCTTGGGTTGCTGGTCAACACACGGCCGCTAGATGACACCTGCAGTTCTGGCCTCACCGAGTGACCCCTGCTGTGACATTCCGTTGCTTTGCTGCGACCTGGGCCTGCTCCAGGAATGTTTGTGCCACTGCCACTCGCAGGTGAAGAGCCTGGCACCTCTCTGTCTGACATACTGTTTGTTCTAAAATGTACAGACTCTGTTTGATGAAGATATCTGTATATGATAAATACACACCCTGTAGTTAACTCCAAATGAAGCCACTAACAAGCTTGGGTAACCCTTGGATATAAATTGTGCTCCACAAAAGGGCAGGAAAAATTTACTTGTATGTGCCGTTTAAAAACACTGTGTATTTTACTGAATATAAAAGCACAAACAGGCTTAATTAACCTTTGGATATGAATTATGCTACAGGCAAAATTTCTTTCTTGGCGGTCTTTTACTACGTACAACTGCAGAAAAAAACTTAGTTAACCCTTGGATGTAAATTGCGCAAAAGAAATATGCTGCCATCAATTACCAGCTTTGTAGTGTGTTAAAACGGCTTGTATTTTACGGAACACAACAACAGAAAAACCTGTAATTAATCTTCAGATATGAATTATTCTACAGGCAAAATTTCTTTTTTGGCGGTGAAAAGGAACGTTTCTTTTAGTGACCACAACAGCAGAACAACGCTTAATTAACCCCTGGATCTAAATTGCGCAAAATAAATGAGCAACCAAAAATTAAGTGGTATTTGGATTGTAAAAACACTGTTTCTTTAACTGAATACAACAGGAACAGGCTTAGATAACCCTTAGATTTTCAATGTGCTCAAGAACTGAGCAGATAGCAGTAAAATGTATATGCAGCTGCATTGGACGCACACTGGACTTCAGTTCCAATACCCCACAAAATCAGAATTAGAACGCAAGAGAAACAGTCTCTGAGACAAGCTATGATCCCCCAAAAAATCGCTGTATAAAAGTGAGTTCTTTAGTATGAGACATCATAAGCAGCAGCGCCGGCAGCTTCACTACACAGCACAGTGAGAAGAGTGTGAGGAGCGAGCATGGCGCCCGGACTTATATAGTGCGGTGACGTCACAGAATCCCGATGGTCTCTGATTGGCTTCATCTCTGCACATGTCATGTAGGCTACGCCTTTCTTCCTCCCAGACTTCTTTGCCCCATGTAACGCCATGTGTTTATCAATCAAAAACACACTTCATTCCCGCAAATCACCCCAAACTTCGACTTTTATTCAGAATCAAAGTTTTCGTGAAATTCTAAACGAATTACACTTCGTTAGAATCAATTTGCCCATCTCTACTCTCCGCTGCTCTCTTATGAAATTTCTCTGAGTCCATATACTGTACTCCACCATCTCCAGCAGGCTGGTGCCCTCGATTTCCAGGGAGGAATTCCCCACCACCTAAGTACCCGATACCTGCTTCTGAGGCTTGTCAGAACCAGGCACAGAGAGAACCACCATACTCCTAAACAATATTAGGTAGGAGAGACCTAGATACAATACCTGGCATTATAACCAAAGAAAGACGCCAAAAACTACTAGAATTACTACTAATACCTATGGGTCCAGATAATAGGATAAAATATAACCTTTATTAATAACCATTAAAATGGGGTATTACCCCCAAAAATACTACTAACAGATACTAAATATAAGCGGAGCACTCGCCCCAGAACCAGGTCCTAAGGTGAGTATTTCACTAGGCGTTGCAGTACTCATGGATTTTTGCACTGTAGCATCCTCAGATTTTCGCACCGTGGTGATCACAGGTGCTTGCACTGCTTTATGCTGCTTTAGGCTATGTTCACACAGCTTAATTGCGGGATGTATTTCGCCCTGCAATTACGCTGTGTGTACGGGGGCGGGGGCGGCCGGCCGGCAGCCCGCCGGCCCTATAGACATTCATTATTCCGGTGCAAATACGCCGTGAATAATTGACATGTCACTTCTCTCCCCGCTCGCCGTATTGTACGAGCAGGAAGAGGAGATGTAATCCATAGTTCTCTATGAGAGCTGTATCTCGCCCCGTATTTTGCGCAGTACGGCCCCTAAATACGGTGCGAGATACGTCCCAAAATAAGCCGTGTGAACATGGCCTTACACTCCTTTGGTCCTGGAAAGATCGCTGGCTTCAGGATCTTCTTAGGAGTACTTTTCTTGGCTGCTATGCTGTTAGTTGGGGTACCACCCTCGGGTGTGGTCTTCTTGATCAATCCTGGGTTTTTGGCTTTGCTTAGAAAAATTTAGCAGGGTTTTAAAAAATCTTGCTGTTTTTTAGGGATCAAAACAAGTGGTTGCAAATAGTCCATTGGGTTT
>JAODAL010043417.1:0-33862 GCA_025379985.1 Phyllomedusa bahiana | reverse complement strand
TTTTTGGGGTCATCGGGGTTTTCCTCGGGGGAAAGGGAAGCAAGCCAAAGCCTTTTGGTTTAAAACCCACCCATTTTTAAACCCCTCCCCTTGGGGGTCATGCAGGGGCCCCAACATTTAATAGCCCAAATGTCCATTTAAACAAAAATGGTGGTTAAAAAAGACTCCCTTTTTCCGGCATTTTTTTTAAATTGGGGGGGCAGGGGCCAAGGTTTGGGGCTCATGCTGGGGCCCAGGACGGGTTATAGTCCAATGTCCTTGAAACAAAAAGGGTGTTGAAAGACCCCTTTTCCCCCGGCACTTTTTAAATGGGGGGGGTCATGCGGGTTTTTGGGGGTTTAAGGCTGGGGCCCAGGCCGGGAATATTTCAAAAATGTCCATTTCAACAAAAATGGGGTTGAAATACCCCTTTTTTTTGCGGCATTTTTTAAATTTGGGGGGTCACAGGTTTGGGCTCATGCGCTTTCCAGGACGGGATATTAAAAACCCCATTTTTAAAGTAACATGAGGGGTTTCAAATCATACTCCCCGCCTTGGGCCTTTTTAACTTGGGGGTGATCGGGTTTAAGGGTCGGGCGGGGGTACAAACGGGGATACAAATGGTCTTTTGCCTTTTTTTCTGTGCCCTTTTAAATAACCAAATTGTTTTTCCCTTTAAATGAAACACGTACCCCTTTTTACTTTTTGTGGATTTTAATTTTCCCACCCTCTCTCCACCCTTGTTTGGGTGTAATTTAATGAAGGTTTTTGTTCCCTCTCCAATAGATTTTTAAAGGGTAAACGCGCATAATCGATCCCTCACAACCCAAAAAACCCTTTTTCGATAGGGGCCATATCGATATCGATCGTTTTTCCGAAACCCAAACCGAAAATCGCTCCCCACTGGGTTTTTAAACCATTCTTTCCCCTTATTCAAAAATTCACAAAGTTTCCTTTTAAAAACACGGGTAACCCTGGAAAAAATTGTCATGATACAATTTAGGGGGAGGGGCCTTTTTTTTGGTCCCCAAAACCCCTTTAAATTTTCATAAGCCCTAAATTTCTTGTAAATGCGCATGAAAGTTTGACAAAGGAAAGGGGGCCATTAAACCATAGAAATTGCCCAATTTGCCTCCGGAAAACCCTTTTTTTAAACTTTAAAACCTACCCCAAAAAACCCAGCAGAAATCCCCAAAACTGACCATCATAAAAAAAATTTTGTTTAAAAAAAAATTTTAATTTTCAAACAACATTTTCTGAATAGGACTTTGGGTACACTGTTTTTTTAAAGCACATACCCTAAAAACCCAAAAAAAAAGGGCCCCTTTGTGCACACTGCCTTTAAAAATTTGGGAAAACGAAAAAAATGAAAAACGGTTAAAAGGGGGAGGTTCAGATGATGCATCAATGCTGACAGTAGCCGAAGCAGAGTGCGAATCCCAAAAGTTTACAAAAGCCCCCTCAACCCCTTCCTCAAAGAAAATTTAAGACCTGGTACGCTTACATATTTTTTGCCAAATGAGGGGCGCTTTCCCCCCCGTAAAAATTTGAAACAGTCTAGGTGCATCATTATAACCTTATCTTAAGTAACAATGGAATATTTTGCAAAAGATGCTGTCACAAAACTTGTAGTAAATGGCTCAAGAGTTTTAGGTTCCTTTACCCCAGTCCCCGGGCGAAGGACTTTTTTGGAAAAACTGTTTGACGCTCCAGTTCCACCCAGGTGGCCCCTTTTCCGGGTTTCCCTTTTTCTTTTTTAATGTTTAAAATGACGTTTCAGGAAGGGAAAATGTCTCTGCTCATTTGGGGGTGAAAGGGCCCACACAATAATTTATTCTTGTGTAAGGGTTTTACCCTTTTTTCGCTTTTTTTAAAAATTCACACCCGCATGCCTTTTAACTTTGGGATAATTTTTGAGAGTATTTGGTCCTGAACATTTAGGTGGGAATGCCTTTTTTTTTATGGTTCCCATAGCCTTAAAAAACCCCTTTCCCGGCGGACGTTTATAATAACATGGCTCCCAAATTTTTTTCCCCTTTTCCTTCGAAAGCCATAAATTTTTTTTTTTTTCCACCTACAAGACATAAAGGGCTTTTTTTTTGGGAGGGCAAGTTAAACTTTTTAGTTTTAAAACATATTACTATAGAAATACAAGGGGAATTTGGGAAAAAAATTCAAAATGGGGCAAAAAAAGTGAAAAAAAAGTACTTTTCGCCATGTTTTTCGGGATTTTTTTTTACGGATTTATTCTCGGGAAAAATGGAAAGTGTTCTCTGTATTTTACAGGCTAATAAAGCATCCATCATACCAAACAGCAGGGTTTTTATTAAAGTTATGGAAAACCCTAAAGAAAAAACCAAACAAATTTTTATTTTTGAAATTTGCGTCCGGGGCCGTTTTTTGCAACCGAAACTTTTTTTTTACAAACCCCTACGGGTTTCAGTGAGGGGGAAATTTTTTTTCACTTACCCCGGGCCCGGGGTGACATACTCATCCATCATAAAATCGGGAAGGGGGTTTAAAATGCATAATGTTCCCCCCCTTCTTGTTAAAAGTAAAATATTTGACAAAGGCAGAGGGCCACTGACCGAAACCCACTGCCCCATTTCACAATCCCCTGACCCCCCAAAAAAAGCCGAAAAGCCTTTAAAAGGACACAGAGGTAAAATTTGCAGTAAGAAAAAAGTAAAATTTTAAAAATTTTTTTTTGAATAGAACCTTTAAAATCGCAGTTTTTTTCCCCTTTCCTTTTCCCCAAAAGCAGCAAAAATGAACTTTTCAACACTTAAAAAAAATTAGCCAAATAAAAAAATTTTTTAAAAAAAATTTTTGGGGAAAGGACCTAGATTATAGCTGTTTTATTAAAAAAACACCCTTTACCCCAAAGGGCGGGAAAAAATTTTGACCTTTAAAAATTGTGGGAAAAAAAATGCCGTTAAAAAAAAATTTATTTAAAAATAGGGACCCCGGAAAAAGCTGTTTTTTACGCAAACCCCCATCCCAAAAAAAATGGATAAATGCCCTTTTGGACCTTTTAAAAATTGTGAAAAAGAAATGCCTGTTAAAAACCACATTTTTTTTCAAAGGACCTGGAATAAAGGGTGTTTATTTAAAACGCCATGACCCCAAAACCAAAACAAATTCTTAAACTTTTCAAAGAAGAAATTATTTAAATTTGGGAATTTAAAGGTTTTTTTAACAAAACCCTATTTCAATGGTGTCTTTTTTCAGTCTCTTAAAAGCCAAACCAGAAAAAGCCCCTTTTGGGGGCTCGGAAAAACAATTTGCAGTAAGAAAAGAAACATTTTTTTTTTAAAAATTTTTTTTAAAGGACCATTTCCCAAATTTTAAAAAGGGAAAGTGAAGTAGACCGGCTACTAAACGGGGACCTCGGGAACTGGGGGGAAAAAACATAATCCCAAAATTCATGGGCCCGATTTTTTCTTTAAAAAAAATTCCCAAAAGACCAAAATTCCCCAGTAGAAAACCAGATACGTTTTTTTCCCCGTTTTTCACTCCAGCTGTGCTGAAGGTCCGCTCCGAGATAACGCTTGCTGCTGGGCAGGATAACACCTTTATGGCGTGACGAGCAAGCTTGGGCCATTCATCCATTTTGGATACCCAGAAGTCGATTGGGTCCGGAACATGTCCAAAACATCAGTGTTGAGCCGCAGATAATCATGGATCATGATCTTAAGGCGGTCTCTATGTGTCTGATTTGTGCCCTGCATTACAGGCGAGGTGGTAAATAAGGATTGACAGAAGTCACCCATTAGGCTTCTGCCACAATGCCTGCTGCTGCTATGTCCACGTGCCACTCTATTGCTGTCACGTTGCTGACGTTGTTCCACCGTGACATTAGAACGTGAAGCAGACACAACAGATGTCTCGAGTTGATCAATGAGCACAGTCTCCAATTCCTGTATTCTACTGTCAATTTGTGTGGGTGGAAGGAAAGTGCTGACTTTCGCTTTGTAATGTGGATCAAAGAGGGTAGCCACCCAATAAACGCTGTTCATTTTGATGGCCTTGATGCGTGGATCATGTTGGAGGAAATGGAGCATCCAAGCACTCATGTAACAGAATCAGCCAGGATGTCCCAAGCCTCGGGGTTGAGGGGCACTAAACACATCTTCATCATCTTCGCCAAACTTGGTGCCAATGTCTTTCCAAGTAAGGGACATCAGTACCATTGGTGCCCAGCCATGCCTCATCCTCCGCTTCCTCTTCCTCAGCATCAACACAGCCCTGACTAGCCTCAGATGCTGTACCCTGAGAGCTTAAGCACCACCCTGGACCAGCCCTGGATCCCAAACCACCGCCTAATGAAGACATATAAAGTTGGGAAACTGTCGGGCCTTCTTGATCTGACCGCAAGTAAGGCTCTCTGTCCGCACCTGTGTTCGCCAGTCGGAAAGGAAACATTTCCAAGGCCAAGAGCCCCTGGCAATGCCAACATTCAGGCTTTTGGTTGGGGTGAAAGTTTTTCTTCTGCTCCCACACCTGGTACACAGAAGGCTGGCTGCTAGACTGGCCGCTTTACGGCGTGCAGGTCAAACTGGTGGAAGGAAAAGGGGTAGACTGTGTCTCTGGTGGTGGTGGTAATCGGGCAACGGTGTGTGGCACTGGGTCTGATCCTTGCTATTGCCATCTCGGGACATGGGCAGCAGAGGAACGCTTGGTCTTGGAAGTGGCGGAGGAGGAGGAAGAGACAGAGGGTGTCACAGTGGTTGGAAGTCCAGGACCATTGTGGCCTTTTTTCTCCAAGTGACTCCTCTTGCTTTAGATCCTTGCTTTAGATGCATTTGTCTATTCATGTTCATGGTGGTTAAACACTTTTCTTGCCTCTTCTGGTGCGTAGACGGCAAATCCGGCATATGATGTTGGTCGGCAAATCTGAGGCGTGATGGAAAAAGCCACAGGCTTCACAGGTCCTGAACCTCTTCGATGGTGATAACCTAGTAGCGTTGTTTCCGTTTCCACCACTGACCATGCCTGGCGGATTAATGTCAGCAGACTTGTGGTAACGGCCCTCACCCTTTTCTGAGGCCGACCTGTACCGACCCTACCCCAACATCTTCCTCCTCGTCCTACGATGAGGCTCCTCCAAGCAAATGCTGCTGAAAAACGTATCACGTTGATCCACAAAGTTTCCTTATTCTAACATCTCATCACTGGTACTTTCCTCGTCCTGACATTCTTACATCTGAGATTGCGGCTATAAGTCCCACAGTCTATGCAAGGCCCAAAAAATAATTTTTGCCGACCCGGTCTCAGGATTTCGCCGATGGACTAGCTTGTAAAATAATCCTATTAACATTTAATAATCCATAAATACATTAATAATGCTTGAATGAGGGTCATGAATAGAATACATCTGATAAGGGTCTTGGAACAACTTTAAAAAAGAAAATGAACGTGACACATTTTGTGTGTATAGTAATCTGCGCAGTTAAATACAAGTGTCTGATTGAAAACATCCCAGCATCTTGAAAAAAGACAGTCCAAGTGATATCTCACTTCTGAAATTCTATAGTATAAGAAGTCATTCCTGTTACTCAGCCGGTAATCCTCAATAGCATACCAGTCTTAAAAATAGATTCCAAGTTTTCATATGTCGTATACTAAGGAACCATGCCAAAGATATTCGATTATACAAGAATACAAGTTAAGTTGACATAACATAACGTATGCAATTGTGGTAGATCATGGTTTTTGCTGAGCTATTGAACACAGTGCAAACTCATGTATAGGAGAAGTTTAAAACTTAGCAGTGTCTCAAAAGCATATATCAGTTCTATAGTCGAAATGCCACTGGGCAGTTCTCCTGGACTTCTCTACTGAAATAAAACCACAACAGAACATGTCACACGCTACCTAAATGCTGCAGCTGCCCCACACCGCATAAAAAGCTTCACAGCTGAACCCTTACCAATACAGAACCTCACTACATGGAAGAAAACTCCGTAGACTATAAAATATTTATACTTGTATCTTTTTCATCCTATTTTATAATCTATATTCATATTATTTGTATATACATTACATTTCTTCTGTGTGCCAATAAACTGCTGATTTTGTGTGCTTCCAAGCTTACAAGGACTGTTTGCTATTTCTTGTGCCCATAATGTCCCTTGAACAGAAGGGTCCTATATTGTTTTTACTCAGTTCAGATAATATTAAAATATCAGATAAACAAGATATATTCTTCAATTGTCGAGCTCAACGATTTTATAATTTCCATCACAAAAGCTTAACAAGGGAGTCGTGCTATTTCATCCACCGAAGGTTTTCAGCTTTGTTGGGTAAATTTACAAAAATAATCATAGAATCAAAAGTTCTTTGAATCTCCTGTTCACGCTTGAGACAGAACTCCTGTTTACCCATCAACCTCACACGTGGTCTGGGAGGACGCAATTATCCCTGCACTGAGCCGAATCCAACAGACGAGTGCATTTGAGGAACCTAGGACAAACACATGGTACAGATGGACTTTATTTCTCGTATGCTACAGATAAAAAACAAGCAATTAATATTTACTATTGATAGTCAAGTACTTTCAAATGTCTTTATGGAGAGAATTAGTACTCGTCCAGTGGTGAGGAAGACAAAGGAAAATTATAGTAAATTGTTTTCTGTAGATAAGTTGAAATTAAAGCTGTTGTGGCAAATGTTTATGAATTGTTGAAATTATTATAATTCACATTGTTTTTAGAAGAGAAGGCAAAATACAGAACAAAAAAAAAAACACAAGCCAGTATATGTAATATCCCCATAGTGATGCAATGAAACAGATGTATTTCATGTCCAAATTTGTAACATTTTGCTATCATCAACATGACATAGAAAAATACAAGCTTGAAAGAAAGAGCAGAAAACATTTTTCTTAGATTACTTCAGGAAAAAAACACGTATCATTTTCTGATTCAAAAAAAAAGAACTGGAGCTGGGCCCTCATATGTACCTGAGATGAGTTCCCATGCAGAAGATTCAGAGGAAGTTGACACGCAAGATGAACTATTGAAGACGTCAGACATCTGAGACTGGCGCAGCAGTTGATTCTCAAAATTCATGACCAATTAATTACGATTATTAAAGGATATTCCCGCTTACCAATGAAAAAAGGATACATTTCAATGCTGATATTTTAACTCAGAATACAGATTAAAATTTAACTTAACACACGAACAAAATATTAAGTTATTTAAGGTCTGGCTACCTACATCATATGTCCAAAAACTATAACGATTACAGACTACACTTTGACAAATGATGCCAATTAGAAATCGCGTCCATACAACGATAGAGATAGGCTTAAACAATTGATTTCGTTCACCACTGGGAATCGGACCACTCAGATTTCCTAAATTTTGCTAACACCCATTTGCAAGACGATCCATTTGCCTTCTACCTAAAATTTGACTGAAAGCCTACATGAAGAATGGGTATTGCATACGTGTTAGGAGCCTCCAGGAATAGATTAAAGAATATGTCAGGAAAATTTAATATATATTATCCCTTTATCAGAAAAAATTGCCGCTGATAAAGCTACTACAGTACATGATGCCACCATTTTTATTGATCTATCATATCTCGAAGGTCCTGAAAAAGGCAATAAAATTTCCTAATGTAGAAGAAAACTCTGACACAGCAGAAATCTATGCGACTGGTTTCTTCTTTACCAAAATTGACAAGCCATAAAACAGCAAGAATCAGGTCCTTCAGCTTGCTATCCTTTGCAAAAACCTGGTCAATTTAAGTGCTCAATGCAATAAAGTTTCCAACGCATAAATCAGTGGGGGTAAGTGAGAATCGTGCCTTGTGCCCACATGCTCCTCTCTGGAACATAAATGAGTCAGCGTCATATGCACCATAATTGAGACAAATTAGGGAGCTTACCCATTGACAACAAGTAAGAAAGCCAATGTCACATTCACTATAGGAATGCCATGTATACCCTCAGAGTCACCATGACTATAACGAATAGGGTTTCCCAATGCCTCTTGAACTCATTGCAAATATCTATTCTAGATGAAATGTGGAAGGCCTTATTAAAGGCGAATATTTAGATGGCAATGAAATGACTTTTCTCATTGAATACTGGAGCTCAGTTGAATGAGACCTAATCTGAATTTATCAGTAGCACCTGGTTTCACCTGTTTGTACGAATTGTTTGTCATTGAAAGTGAGAGGAATTCAAGCATCTTTTGTTCCTGAACTGTGACTTTGAGAGATTCTCTTTTATAATCCTGGTGAGTAAAAACTGCAATTGACATTGGCATTTCCTAGTTCTGAGAATAACATGGAACCGACATGATAAGTAAAGATGGTTGGTGGGTCATTGATTTAGCAATAGAGTGATTTGGAGAGATGGTCTAGCTATAAATCTGTATGAACTTGATAGTGTTAAGCGATATTTATCGACAAAGTTGATCATCGGCAAGGTTATTTCATGGTGATCGAAATGTTTCAGATCATGGCGATAATAAGTGTCAATCTGTGCATACATCTATTAAGATCGCGCCATTTTTCGGCTCTTCCTGTCATTTTGGCGGCCAAAGCAAATCAGACTCTACAGAATAGATCCAGGGTGAGATGTTTGTGCGAACCGTCATGACTGTTAATTTGTATGCAGTTCATTGGGCTGGAAAAATCACATTGACCTCGTATTACATAAACAGCGTTTCTGTTCCCTTAGTTTGTCTCTCAGCATCTCAAAGAAATAGACGAGCGCCTACTGCCTTTGCCAAACGCCCATCGAAATTAGTCTATCTCTAGCACAGAGAAACCTCTACTAATAGCTGGTGATCCTCACAATTTTAGTTAGATTAGTGAGATTGTGAAGATTTTATTATATAAGCTAGGAATTTTACAAGCAGCCATTTTACCAGCTGAAAAGTCCGGTGGGAGGGGGGGGGGGCGCGAACACAGACAAGTCTCTATCATAAAGAACACTGTGATAAATTCACCGTGAGACTTATGTAGACATTGCACTGCAATATCTTTTGTATTATTAAACAGTTTGCTATTGAAAATATTTCTGGATATTGGGCAGCCTGAACTTTATATTGGATAACTCATTTCTAGTAACTCAGGTCTCTTTGTTAGGTGCAAAACTCCACTTTGCTTACTCAGTATACATTTCAGATAGGTGTTCATTTTCAATTTTACAATTCCACTGTGTTGAATATCACCATGCAAGTTAAATTACAATCAGCATCTTGTAGTCAGCAAGTTGTTTTTGCCAAAACTCATACGTATCATACGAAAACATAAGCAGATACGTGTTTTTTGAACTTTTGCGCCACCAGCTTTGTTCATTGACGTGCGCATCCACTGTAAAATCTTAAACAGCACTTCTATAAGTCACCAAAGGTTGAATTGCGAAAGGTGGCAAAAAATACCTGCGTGTATTATACGAAAACATAACAGAAACGTGTTTTTTGACTTTTGCGCACCAGCTATGTTCATCTGACGCAGCAATCCACGTAAATCTTAAACAGCAATTCTATAGTCACCAACAGTGTGACATTGAAAGTGTCAAAAAAAATACGTGGTATTATACAAAACATACAGATACTGTGTTTTTGACTTTTGGCTCACCCTATCTTTGTTCATTGAACGCAGCATCCACTAAATCTTAAAACAGCAATTCTATTGTCACCACATGTAGAATTGAAAGTGCTAAAAAATACCTGTAATATACAAAAACATAACAATACGTGTTTTTTTGTGACTTTTGCCACCCAGCTTTGTTCATTCAGCATCCACGTAAATCTTAAAACGAATTCTAAGTCACCACAGTGAATTGACAGTGCGAAAAAATAACGAGTATTATACGAAAACATAACAGATCCGTTTTTTTGGACTTATGCGCAACCCAGCTTTGGGTATCATTGACGCAGTCAATCCACGTAAATCAAAACAGGTCACTCTATATGTCACCACAGTGTGAATTTGAAAGGTGCAAAAAATACCGTGTATTATACAAAACATAACAGATACGTGTTTTTTGACTTTTGCGCAAAGCCCAAGCTTCGTCTTCATTGACGCAGCATCCACGTAAATCTTAAACAGCAATTCTATAAGTCCACCACAGGTTAATTGAAGGTGCAAAAATACCTGTAATTATACGAAAATATAACAGATACGTGTTTTTTTGACTTTTGCGCACCCCAGCCTTTGTTCATTGACGCATGCATCCGTAAATCTAAAACAGCATACTATATTCCCCATGTGAATTGGAAAGTGCAAATAAATACGTGTATTATACAAACCATAACAGATACGTCTTTTTTGACTTTGTGCGCACCCCAGCTTTGTTGTCATGACGCAGCATCCACGTAAATCTTAAACAGGCAATTCTATAGTTCACCACAGGTTAAATTTGAAAGTGCAAAAAATAACCGTGTATTAAATACGAAAACAATAACAGATACTGTTTATTTTGCTTTTGAGCACCCAGTCTTAGTCATTGACAGCCGCATCCACGTAAATCTTAAAACATCACCCAAAAGTGGGGGGGGGGGGGCGGGACAATTCTATATTCACCACAGGTGAATTGAAAGGTGCAAAAAATACTGGTATTTATAACGAAAACATACACATATTACAGGACCTAACATACTCCGTTACCCGGCACTTTTTAATCTCGGGGTCAGACAGTTTTATGTGTCATACTGTCGGTCCAGGACAGGTATAGTCAATGTCCAGTGAAACTAAAATGGTGGTTGAAAGAACATCCTTTTCCGTCACTTTATAAATCTGGGGGTTATGCAGATATGGAGCTTCATCTTGTGTCCAGGACAGGTAAAGTCAATCGTCCAGTGAAACTAAAATGGTGGTTGCGAAATACTCCTTTTTCCGGCACTTATTAAATGTGGAGGGTCATGCAGTTTGGGGCTCATGCTGTGGCCCAGACAGGCAGTCAATGTCCAGTGAAGCGAAAAAGGTGGTTGAAAGACTCCTTTTTCGGCACTTTTAAATGTGGGGGACATGCAGTTTTGGGGCCTCAAGCTTGTCGTACCATGAAAGGTATATTCAATTCCAGGTCAAATAAATAAAGGTTTCAAATCAAACTGCCTTCGTGGCTACTTTTAATTTGTGGGTGATGTGCAGGCTAAAGGTCAAGCGTGGTACAAGAACAGGGAAGTGGAATGGTGTGTGTTTTTTCTTCTGTGGCTTTTATAACCTAAGTGTGTTAGCCTAAGATGTAGCACTTAACCATTTTACATGTTTGGGATGTTAAATCACTTCTCCATCCCTGATTTGGGTGTAAGAATTGAAGGTGTTGTTGCCTCCCATAGACTTAAATGGTCATCCCGCTCATAATCGACTGCTCCATCGAAAAACCTTATCGTAAGGTGGCCGACTATCGGACTATCGCCCGATGTCGATAGCCAACGTAATCGCTCAACACTATTGATGAGGATCGCTTGTGATATACGCCATGTGTTTGTTAGCGATTTGTTTTACAGATGTTGGTATATCTTCTGATGTATCTTCATCACTGTTGATGAACAAAAGAAATTGAGAGACATCGTGTACAGGATATCTCCCGTCATTGTGGCGGCTTAGAGTATAGGAATAGTTGTGGTTTGAGAAGATGTACTTATGAAAGTGAGGGTATGGATCCACTCCACAAGAACAGTAACAAATTGTGCCACCTGAATCAATTGAGTCCTAATTACCTAAAGATTATTTGGGAAGATTTGCTTCGCAGGGCTTCATAACGTAAGCAAATTCTGTAAACAACAATCCACTTTGGTGTGTTTCGAAACGATTTGTTCCTATAGGATGAATTTGGATTTCTAACTGAATGTTTGAACAAGTACACCCCAAATGTTACACCCAATTGTTGCAGATAACTCATGAGTGTCATGTCCCAATTGAATTGAAAGGCAAAGTATTTTTCTGTATTTGGACATCAGCAATGTGTTTCCTTATATACTCTGGAAAGTAGATGTCAGTACACAAGTTTGCGTTTACTTTCAATGGATGACAATTTTGTTCTGCAGGTTACCACAAGGGTCCACTTGTCTCCTAGTCTTTTTCACAGGCGTACAAAGTGAACAACGTGTTTTGTCCAGAACCAGACTGTTCTTATCCAATATTGTTTGATGATGTGTTATTGAAGACAGACAGACAGAGATACACACCTGCATTATTGCGCGGGAATACTTTCATTGTTTCATGAAGCTGTGTTTGAAGTTTGAACAACTAAGAAACAAAATTGTTACAACAGGAAGTTCGGTGTCTTGGTTTGCTCATCAGTCCTGGAAGCCGCAGGTCCCTGCAGGATAGGATTGAAGCTATTTCAACTCTCCTAATCCCAACAAATCATAGGGCGTTAAGTACATTTTTGGGCCTAGCGATTTTTTCCCAGAGGATTCATAGAAGGATTGCATATAATTCAAAAACCTTGTATAATTTGGAGTGAAAGGGCCAAAAAAAAACAAATTTTTTATACGAATTTTCTTTGTCAATGGGGGAATAGAACACAACAAACGCTTTGAAGCATTAAAGAAGACCTGCAGGCAACCCCTGTTTTAGCGACAGTAATTCCTGAGAATCCTTTTGCAATCCAGGTATACACATCAGAGGCTGCAATTTCAGCTGTGCTCTTACAATTGCAGAGTAATGAGTGGAGAATTCTTGGATACTACTCCAGGCTTCTTACACAAGTTGAGCGAGGGTTTGAAATCTGTGCACGACATTTGGTTGGTGTTTACTTTGCTGTAAAAACAACTGAACATATTGTTGGATTCAACAAAATAATTCTTCAAACTCCTCACTCTACACTCAACCTTTTTCTGGAGAAAAACATCCCAGGTGCCAGGGCTGGGCTGTGCTCGGGCTGCAGGGATCAACAGGCTGCAGCAGCTGATTCGCAACCCCACCCTGATGCTCATGCTGCTGACAGCTCTGTGAGTGACAGATTCCCAGCCACTCCTGACAGGGGACGTGTCTTACCAGCCAATGGGAGGACCTGGAGGCCGCTCCAATCAGCTACAGGGTCGGTATCCAGGAATCCCATTTAAACTCCCTGAAGGCTGAGTGCAAAGCCTGTGATATTCCTGGCTATCTTGTTACTTGTTCTTGTGTTTGCTTATACATATACCTGACCCCGGCCTATTCTCCTGACTTCGGCTTGTCTCCTGTTTTTGTACCTCGCGCCCGTTTGGATCTTGACCTCGGCTTGTTTACGTTTATCCCTCTGGTTCTGATTTGTGGCTTTGTCGTTCATTATTTGGTATTTACTCGGACTGTCTTACTATTCTACTTCTTGACGACCCCAGCACTTAGGCAGAGCAGGGACTGTCGCCCATTTGCCGTCTGCTGCCTAGGACAGCACGTAAAGCAGGCAGGGACAGTGGGTTGGGTTCCAGTTAGGGCGCACCAGGTGTGTCACATCAGAGATTTGCTCATTGGTTATTGTCATTGTCACCCAAACAAATTGAGGTAGATCACAAGGTAAAATATATTCTTCCCCAATTAATGCAGTATGAAGGCATGACTCATGAATGTCTAAACAATTTTCAGGACACATATGTATCACCTTTTAGGAAAGAAGCAGACAACACAGATGAGTCAGTTTTTGTTGACGGACCTCGATATTTTTCAGAAGGAAAGTATCACAAAGGTTATGCCTTTTGGTATCCTGAAAGAGGATATGCAGTGCAGAAAAGGCTTCCAGGGCACTATTCAGTTCAGAGAGCAGAGTTGGAAGCTGTGAGAACAGTACTGGAGATTGATGACACTGAGAACAAAAGCCTGCTGGTTATTTATAGTGACAGTTCATATGTTGTTAGATCTCTCACAGAATATTTGCCAGTGTGGAAAAGGAGAGGGTTTGTGGATTCTTCCAACAAGGTTCTGATCCACAAAGACACACTAGAAAGAATTTTTGAATTAGCTTTCAAAAAGTCCAAACCACACGCCATAGTCAAGGTACAGGCCCACAAGAAAGACACACACGAACTGACTATAGGAAATAACACTGCAGATTCATTGACCAAGGAAGCAGCACAGTTTGAAAACAAAGTAGCAACACCAGAATCCTTTCAGGTTGCTCCAGTCAGGAAGACAGACACGCATTTGCCTTTTTTTGCAGAACAACAAGCACAGGACCCATCCCTTGCTGATTCTTGAATGGATCCAAAACCTCCATTCGTTTGTGAAAACGAGACTTTATTTCACAATTCAAATGGCAACTTGCATCCTGTAGTGCCCAAACACTTACAGAAAGAATTCACACAATACAATCATGAGAGTTTAGGTCATTTGGGCCAGCAGAAATTACTGGAAGTTCTCAAAGAGAAATTCTATTGAGACAAAATGGAAGACACTGTGCAGAATGTTGTTCAGTCATGTCTTATCTGTGCTCAAATTAATCCTCGACCTAAAGGGCAGAAACCTCCACTCCTCAGGATTGCACCTGCAGACGGTCCGTGGTCTACATTGCAGATTGACTACATTGGTCCTTTACCTTCAGGTAAACATGGTCTCAGGTATGCGTTAGTGGTGGTAGATGTGTTTTTAAAATGGGTAGAAATTTTACCTCAGAAAAAATCACAGAAAAATTTCCTCAGAAACAAATAGTATCTATATGGATTTGGAACAACAAGCCAGTCATTGAAAAAATCCTAAACAAATCCAAACTCTAAAATATAACTTTTAATATATACCCATAAAATATACGATTACGTATCTCAAGTCTACCTTAGTCAATATATTTTATATATACACATATACACACTGTCCCTATCTAGTTTCCCTACACTTATCCTCAAATAGACCAAGTAATCGTCCCGATAAGGACGGCCTAGTCTTTGTAGGCTCACCCCGTTAAATCACTTTATGTCCCTATCAACCACCAGAAACATTAACATATATATACATTTCTGTACAGTGTTTAAAGATACATCAATTCAAAATCCAAACACAGTTATCACTATTCCTGTAGAGTCCCATATAAAGTACTCAAAGGCTCACAGTCCACTGATATGAACACTGCAATTTTTCTCTTTCAATTATAGGGTAAATGTCTATATATATCGTCCGTGTAGGGAACATAAGATACATTTATCCAACATCATCTCAAGATACATCAAACCTTATCCTTGACGTGTTTCCCCGCTCCATATTATGGGGTTCATCAGGAAGATCTCCTAGGGAACGTCACACTGACTCAAGATAGTAGTCTCCTCGATATGCTGATGTTACTATGTCCTGTATCCCATCTTAAATGGATTCAATAAACGCTGTTTACCGCCCTCGGCGTCTTCAAATCGCTACTGCGCATGCGCCGGCATTAGGCGGCATCATGGCAACCAGCGCCGTTCAGCCGCGCACGCACCGATAACTCGGCATCTTCAGATCGCTACTGCGCATGCGCCGGCAGAGAGCGGTACCATGACAACCAGCACCGCTCATCCGCGCATGCGCCGATAGCTCGGTGTCACATTGCTACTGCGCATGCGCCAGCAAAGGCCAGCATCATCACCGGCCAAAATCATCTGCGCACGCGCCAACCAACGCGCGTCCCACTCAGACTCTCCCACCACATCCATCTCAATTCTCAGCGATGTTATATAGGGCAAGATGTCCAGTTCTATTTCTCCATTCATCCAGAGATTGGTGCAGCTCAATACCATAAGTTAAACCTATACCATCAGCGGCACGCAGCATATAGCTTTCAAATTTAAATCACATCCCAATAATTAGATATAAGGTATACATACCACTGGCGGATAACATTTTACTACTTATATATTTATATCACATCTTGGTGGTTAAATAAAATAACATTTCAGTTTAACACCCACATATTCCTCATTGTGCCAAATATACCCACAATAAGATCTAAAAGAGGGATACCTAATAGAGCATAGAGAAACATCATTTGAAAAAATGAATCAATACAGATGCATGCAAGAGTATAAAGTTTCGGGATCAAGAATATATACAATCCCTGAGATAATAGATCATATCCTAATGGCTATTCTGCCCAGATACAACCATCCATTTATATCATTATGAGCCTACAGGATACCAAAGAAACGTTGAATATATATACACCAGGAGATTTCAAATAAAACAGCCAAAATATAGAAGTTCGTTAAGACCCTCTGGCTGTTTCGTATTCATTCTAAAGGTCCACTCTGTTTCCTTACAAAGTAATTTTTTATCAAGATTTCCCTTTCTTAATGTTGAGTTTATCTTCTCCATACAC
Organism: Phyllomedusa bahiana; assembly: GCA_025379985.1. Classification (NCBI taxonomy): domain Eukaryota; kingdom Metazoa; phylum Chordata; class Amphibia; order Anura; family Hylidae; genus Phyllomedusa; species Phyllomedusa bahiana. The sequence goes on along the minus strand of JAODAL010043417.1, from coordinate 17,649 downwards.
AAAAACATCATGCCCGAGGAATCTCCCTCATGCTCCATCCAGATATGCCTGGCAAGAGGGGTGTCACGTCTATGTCGCACATCCCCTAAGTGTTCACCAATGCGAATTTTTAATTGTCTGGTCGTCTTGCCTATATATTGTTTGCCACAGCTACAATTACAGAGATAAACAACTCCCTGGGTACAGCAATTCATAAAATCACGAATCGCATAGATCTTCCCTGTCACCGAACTCTTAAACTCCTTGGTCTGGCAGATATACTTACAAAATGTACATCTTCCGCATCTAAACATTCCCAACGGTTTACGTTCTAACCATGTTCCTGTTGGTTTTGGTGACGTATAGTGGCTGTGAATAAGCCTATCCCTCAATGATCTTCCTCTTCTATATGTCACTTGAGGAGTTTTAGAGAGACAGTCAGCTAGATCTTTGTCACAATGCAAGATACCCCAATGTCTCCGCAAGATCTTCATTACATCATTGTTTCGGTTGTCATATGTGCCTATTATCCTAAACTTGGTTTCCTCATCCCTTGGCCCCCTCGGGTTTAATAGGTGGTTCCTGTCACTCCTAAGTGCGTTCTTAAATGCAGGTTTCAATACTGATGGAGGATATCCCCTTTCCAGGAACCTATCCTTGAGGTCATTTGCCTGTTGGTAAAAATCTCTTATTCTGGAGCAGTTTCTACGTATACGTAGGTATTGACCTTTGGGTATACCTCTTTTTAGCTTTTCAGGGTGATATGAATCCCACCGCAGGAGGCTATTAGTAGCCGTCTCCTTACGATGAGTCCAAGTTTGTATGTAACCCAAATCATCCCTGAAAATCCTCAGATCCAAAAAAGCTAGGAGATCCTCCTGATGAATCCCATAATATGGAGCGGGGAAACACGTCAAGGATAAGGTTTGATGTATCTTGAGATGATGTTGGATAAATGTATCTTATGTTCCCTACACGGACGATATATATAGACATTTACCCTATAATTGAAAGAGAAAAATTGCAGTGTTCATATCAGTAGACTGTGAGCCTTTGAGTACTTTATATGGGACTCTACAGGAATAGTGATAATTGTGTTTGGATTTTTAATTGATGTATCTTTAAAACACTGTACAGAAATGTATATATGTTAATGTTTCTGGTGGTTGATAGGGACATAAAGTGATTTAATAGGGTGAGCCTACAAAGACTAGGCCTACCTTATCGGGACGATTACTTGGTCTATTTGAGGATAAGTGTAGGGAAATTAGATAGGGACAGTGTGTATATGTATATATATATATATATATTATATAACATATATATATATATATATATATATATATATATATATATATATATATATAAAATATATTGACTAAGGTAGACTTGAGATACGTAATCGTATTTTTTATGGGTATATATTAAAAGTTATATTTTAGATTTTGGATTTGTTTAGGATATTTTCAGTGACTGGCTAGAAATTTTACCTGTCAGGAAAGATGATGCGTTATCTACAGTGTCACAGAGTGACCATAGGCAGTCGCAGGGTTCTGCCACTAGGTGGCGTACGTGCCACCGAGAGCCTGGTCTCGGTGGGGGAAGCCAGGTATTGTCAGTCAGCAACATTAGGGTGCTGACCGTTATACCTAGCACGGCTAATGTTCAGCCATTAAGGGCAGGCCTTCCTGGAACAACTGCAGATGGGTGGGTGGTTGTTCCCACGTTCCAGGTCTTCTGGTTCCAGACCAGGTATTGGGTGCATCTGGAGCACCTATTAAAGGCCTCCTATTACAGGAGATCAGGGGGCGTGGTTGCTGCCAGAACCTGGAGCAGCACTGGAGCTGGAGACAGAGGCTCTGGCCCCCAGAGGCTTGGAAGAAGCCGGAACCCAGTGGGAGACTGGGAGAAAGGTTTCGGTGAGACTGGACGTTAGGTCCTGTTCACATGTGAGAGAGGGACTCTTTACACATGTGTAGTTAGTGGCCAGACGGCTGAGGTTTTGATTTATGTATGTTTTTCTTCTATATACTGTGCCTCAATAAAGCTGGTTGAGGCCAGTTTTAAACGGAAGACCTGTGTCAGAGTGCCATCTGTCTTACCAAGGACGGCGATCCTGCGAGCTGAATACACCCGGGCCGAGCCAAGATGGCGGCCGAAGGCATGTGAGGTGTCACATATGGTGGAGGATGCCGTGGGCATAATTGGCACAACCGAAGTGGTGAAGTGCTGGCACGAAGTGGTGCATTAAAAGACTGTTACTGCGGCTTTGAAAAAAAAAAATATTTATTTTTTTTTTTTTGCTTTGCTATGGAGGAGCTGCTCGCCCAGTTAGTGCAGATGACTGCCCAGCAGCAGGAGATGAGCAAACTGTGGGCACAGCGCATGACCCAGCAGCTCGATGATAATAGAAAACTCCGGGCAGAGCTTGAAGCGGACCAGAGAGAGAGCCATTTAAGGCTCCAGGCACAGCTGAAGACCGGCAGAGAGGCTGTGTCACAGATGAAGTCTGCAGAGGAGGACTTGAGGGCCCGAAGTGCGGTGCGGGGGGCGATGTGGAAGATGGCCGCAGGGGAAGATGTGGAGGTCTTCCTTGCAGCTTTTGAGCAAGTAGCGCTCAGCGAGAAACTACCCACAGAGCAGTGGGTGGATATCCTGGCGCCCTATCTGACCGGCAAACCCCAGAGGGTGTACTGCGACATGTCTGTGCAGGACACCAGAGACTACCCCAAACTTAAGGCGCAGATTCTGGCAAGTCTTGGGTTAACAAGGACTGTGTGTATGCAGAAGGATGCAAAGCCAGAAGTGGGGAAAGCCGTTGCTATGGGCAACCAACCTGACGACTGCATGAGGGGATGTCCTGTGGCCAGGAGGCCTTGTAGTTCAGGAAAGCGTGCGTCCACGTCTGGAGAGGCCGAGTTGCAGAGGGACCGGTGTGCTGCCGTTGCCACGGGCAACCACATTCATCAGCGGGAGCCTGCTACCACCGCCCAGCAGAGGGAGCCATGTTGGAGGTGCCATAGAGCAGCAGAATGTGCTCCTGACTGCCCTCTCAGGAGAAGGCCAGAGAGGTTGCAGCCCCAAGCCCTGGAGTCACAGGTGTCTGGAGCCCCACCCATGGCTGACATGGACAGAAAGCAGGAGAGGTCCAGACTGAGCTCAGACATCAGACCCGGTAAGACTGTTCCTGTTATATATGAAACGGGTTTTGAGACTGTCTATCAAATCCAGGATGTGTGTGGTCACCAGGGTGTACAAAATGGAGGCCCAGACACACTGCCAGGCCTTGAGAAGAGTCCTGAGGGTGATGAGACAGTGAAAAATGGACTTGTGAAGTCTGAGGAACTCAGTATGTTACCTGCTGGGTTGCCTGGGGGAGTGGACAATTCCAATGTTGCTGCCTGTGGTATAAATGCTGCACCTATTTCAAACACTACTAATGGGTTAAATGTACATGTAACCAACAGCTATGTCACACAGCCTGGGCAGGGGGATGTTAGCTGTATCACAAAGTCAGCTCCAAATACTGCATCCCTGTGTGAACAAGCAGCTAGAGGTGCGGTAGCAGAGAGTAGCTCTAGTGTGCCCCTAGAGGTTATAGGGGAGAGCAGCCCAAGTAACACAGGTGATGTGTGTCCTGTGATGGACAGCCAGTCAGTAAATGTGTCTACCAGTGACCACAGCGCACTGTATGTATGGGAAGGTAACGTGCTAGTTGCAGGTGCGCCCCTAGAGGTTGTGGCTGGTAATAGCACAATATGTGTAGGTGCGGTATGTCTGGGGATTGATAGCAATCCTAAGAATTGTGCTGTTAATACAGTTGCCTGCGGAGCTGAGGTGGTCACCAGTAGCAATCAGGTGCACTGTGCTGGTGTGGAAAAGGTGATTGCGTTGCCTGGTGTGAACACGGCCGATGCATTGCCTGGAAGGGAGAAGACAAACCTTGGATATGAGGGCTCTGCTACCATGTATGAGACTAGGAGTGTAAATGTGGTGGTTATTGACCATGGGGAAAAACCACTCTGTGAAGAGTCTCTATTTCAGTGTGGGAATGGACACGGCAATGTGTCGGTGCTTCAGTGTTATGATAATGCTGATTATGCAGATGGTAGTGATGCAAAAAGTGAGCTACTACAGCCCGCAGAGAGGGGTTGCTCAGGCGCTAGTGAGGGGCAGGTCAGTTTGTTGGAACCCCCAGATGGTAAGGAAATCCCCAGTAACAAAGCTGAGGTAAACAGCAAGGGTTTCCTATATGCAGAGGTTCTCAGCAGTGCCCAGGATATAACTAGCAGGGATACTGAGAGTTTTCCCTTAGTAATTGTTACAGGAGATGTGATAGAAACATCTCCACACGTTGCTGCAGAGGATCCGCTGCTAGAAAGAGCCACTGAGAGGTGTGCACAGGGAAATGTGTCACCAGACATTAATGAAGGGGCCCGTGCAGTAATGTCTGAACAGCGGTTTAGGAGAGGCGCTTTGTCTGCCCAGTCTGAATGGGTAAAACCTGACATAAGTGATGAGGTTGATGAGGTTAATGAGCATGTTTGCTATATACTCTCTGGAGAGGAAAGTAAACTTTCTGAGATGGTGAATATTGCTGAGATGCTTGTTGCTAGCGGTGATACCCAAGTATCTCTCCATGGTGAGGAGGAAAGTGAGCTGCTAGACATAGCAAGGGAGAGTGGGTGCTTCAACCCTAGTGAGATACAAGGGAGAATGAAGGAGTTTTCAGACACTATTGAAGTGTCTGGTAATATACGGGACAAAGATTCCCTAGCGGTGGTCAGTAGTAACTCCAATGTGAATGTCAGCATGCGGGCTGCAGATGGTAACATACTTGTTGCAGAGCGTGCATGGGTTGTGCCTCTGGTAGTGATTGGCAGTAGACTGTCTGTTGCCCCATATGATATAAAGGAGAAGTCTGACTCTCATAGTGGTTTTGCAGACCCAGAGCTATGGGTCAGTGACAAAAATTGTATGGAAAGGTCCCCAAGGGAAAATATTGTGTCTGTCCTGACAGGTGAAGAGTCACAGGAATGGAGTGAGATGGCTCCACTGTGTAGGTGTTTTGACCCTGGAGGAAAGGTTGTGCAAGGTGAGAAAGACCTGCGGCCTTTATCAAAGGGGAGGGATATGTCACAGAGTGACCATAGGCAGTCGCAGGGTTCTGCCACTAGGTGGCGTACGTGCCACCGAGAGCCTGGTCTCGGTGGGGGAAGCCAGGTATCGTCAGTCAGCAACATTAGGGTGCTGACCGTTATACCTAGCACGGCTAATGTTCAGCCATTAAGGGCTGGCCTTCCCGGAACAACTGCAGATGGGTGGGTGGTTGTTCCCACGTTCCAGGTCTTCTGGTTCCAGCCCAGGTATTGGGTGCATCTGGAGCACCTATTAAAGGCCTCCTACTACAGGAGATCAGGGGGCGTGGTTGCTGCCAGAACCTGGAGCAGCACTGGAGCTGGAGACAGAGGCTCTGGCCCCCAGAGGCTTGGAAGAAGCCGGAACCCAGTGGGAGACTGGGAGAAAGGTTTCGGTGAGACTGGACGTTAGGTCCTGTTCACATGTGAGAAAGGGACTCTTTACACATGTGTAGTTAGTGGCCAGACGGCTGAAGTTTTGATTTATGTATGTTTTTCTTCTATATACTGTGCCTCAATAAAGCTGGTTGAGGCCAGTTTTAAACGGAAGACCTGTGTCAGAGTGCCATCTGTCTTACCAAGGACGGCGATCCTGAGAGCTGAATACCCCCGGGCCGAGCCAAGATGGCGGCCGAAGGCATGTGAGGTGTCACAACAGCTAGAGCATTAGTGAATCATGTTTTTTGCACTTGGGGGATCCCAAGAATGATAACTTCCGACAGAGGAAGTAATTTCACAGGTAAAATCATGCAAACGGTTTGTGCGATTTTAGGGGTACAGCAACAGTTTCATGTACCTTATCACCCACAGTCAGCAGGTATTGTGGAAAGACTGAACTGAACTGTGAAATCCAGAATAGCAAAAATGTTGCTAGATAAAGGAAATAACTGGGTCGATGTCATACCTTTCGTCTTATTAAGCGTAAGAGTGACTGAGTCCTCAACAACTCAGTATACACCTTTTGAATTGATGACAGGTAGAAAAATGCCTTTGATTTTTCCCAATGAACCGTATTTGTCAACACCCCAAAAAGATGCAATTGCAAGGTCTAAGTGGTTACAATTACTGCAGGAGAATCTAAAATCTATTCTCCCACATGCTGCATCCAGAATGCAACGCATGGTACCACCGCATTCTTCCAAATTTGTAAAAGGTGCATCAGTCATGATCAAAACCTTTAGGAAGAGTGGTCCTTGGGAAAGCAATTGGGAAGGTCCCTTTGAAATAATTGATACAATGGGACAAGTGATGATTTTGGTGCAAAGAGCACCAAATGCTGTGAAAAATACCCGCAGACAACAAAAGTTGTGGGTACATGTTGATCAATGCAAATTATATAATGCAAAATAATGATACTGCTTGTTTTCGCAGGTTTAAAACCTATAAATGGGAACATCCAAGTATGCAGTCCAAGAGGACGGAGATGTTCTGGAAATCCACCGCAAACAGAAACAGGATTCCAGAAAAAGATATTATATCCTAGGAACATCACTGCTGCTGATGATGACGACGATGATCTCCATGGCTGGGTGTTATATGACATCTAACACTGGGACAAAGCAAACTTTATCGCCACGGAGAGCCAGAGGATACAGCTTGGGAGACTTTTTGGAGGAACATAATTTAAATGATTCAATTGACATTTCAGGAACCATTTGTATGGGATACGGTGCAAAATGTTGCATAGAACTGCATTTCATACATGATACGGACATTCAACTACACGCTACAGCAAGTCCTAAGACTAAGTTCACTCAGTTTCAGGGAAATTATATTCATAACAACAGGACAGGTTCATGGGAATGCTCACCCACAGATGTGTTATCATGGAGTATAGTGATAAAGGGTGATGAACCTGCTCATTGGTCCGGGGATATTGTTAATAGCATGATATCTACCGGAAGAGTCGGGGAATCAAAAGATATTATTTGGTTTAACACACAGAATTTTGCGAAAATTTTGGATCCTGTCATTCTTGCCATTCCACAAAGGAATGACAAGGATTGGATGACATCATGAAATTTCCAGATAATAAGAGAACCTGTTCGGGTAAGAGTAACTATTGTCTTCACGGCTACTAATATTATAGTTCCGGAAGTAAGAGTTACTCCTCAATTCTTAAATATTGAAGAAGGAATGACTTCATTAGAGTTAGAGTGCAGCACAAGACTTGTTTTACCACCCGAGTCATCATTGACTTGGATCAGAGATAAAGTCTTTTTATGAAGCTTTTCTAATGGTCCAACCAAGGTGATTCATAGAGGTCAATATGGGAGAGTAAAATGGTTTGATAAGAAGTTTGCACTGGAGTTAGATTAGAGCCCTCTATTCCTTTTCAAATTAATAATTTCCAATCTAAACCTATTTTAAGAAATGGTACATTTACAACCATGGTGTGGAATTTTATTATGTCTGATTGGTAAATCTCCTCTAGATATCCAAACCATATCTAATCAATATGGAAAAAGGTATTTAACAATGGTTTGGAAGAAGTATTCCAAAATCTGTTAGAAACAAGAGAGATTTGGTGGGTGGAATTCTAGGAGGAATAGGCACCTTTGGTAGTTTATTAAATGCCATGGATGTGAATTCACTTAAAACAGATTTAGAAACAATTGGATACATAGGAGGTAAAGGAGTCAAAGTACAAAAAAGTTTAAATCAAATTTTAGAGAATATGGTTATAAACACTGCAAACATTCTTGATTCTTCAGTTTCTCATAACCAAGATGCGACAATGGCATTAATGGAGAGTGAGCAAGAATCTCAAGTATCCAGAACATGCTTAGAGATTCAGATCGAGTATTCAACTAATCTGAAGATGATTGCTCAGGCCTTACAAAGTGGTGTCACTCCTCTTGGGTTATTGAGAAATTTACCTGAAAAATATAATTTCAGTTTAGAACACACTGACTTATGGGTGAATAAATGGTTGGGATGTAGTCAGAATATCTGTATGGGTACATCACTAATTCCAGTAACTGGGAATGAACAGAAGTTGGTCCCAGTAACTGTATTAGGGGTTCCAGTTAGTGATACTCAATTGATTTATTATAAGTTACAATATTCAGACTTTGTGTTTAATGGGACAGATGTAGATCAGATAGATATTTCTTCATGTTTAAATTTTGTTTCTAAGGTGATCTGTCTACCTGGCCAAGATAAGGTTATATATCATTCTTGTTTTCATAATCATACATCTTGTCAGGCTAGAATTGAGAGTGTACACACCATACAGGATTTAGTAATGCCAGTAACACAGGGAAAAACTTGTTTACAGGTTATGTCAGAAAAAGAACAAGTTCTGGCTTTCTTTTCAACATGTGTACACATAGAAAATGTGACAAAAGGGTTATATTGTATTAAGGGAGATTTAAGATCCATTTCTATGAATGGAGGGAAGGTTGATATACCTTCAATGAAAAAGATAAAAATAGGAACTCTTCTGATAAAATTCAATGTATCTCAGTTACATAGTTTTCCATGGGAAATGTGGACAGAAGAGATAAAGAAAGATAAAGGATTGTTAAATATTCTGACACAACAATTAAAAGAGGCAGACATTGTGTTTAAACAAAATCAAAAGGATTTAGAATACATTGAACATGAATGGACGGATATGTCAGGATCTTCTTGGTGGTTAAAGTTTAACCCCTTACCGCCGGAGCCAGTTTTGGCCTCTCTAACAGAGCTCATATACAATACAAGCAGATTCAAATGTTGCAAAAGTTACCAAACATTTATTAAAAGTCCCATAAATACAAGACTCAGTCTGTAACATCTCGTTACTTGCGTTTTAGTGGTATTGGCAATCCATAGCAGGTGGCAGGAACATTCAAAAGCACATTTCCAAACTGCGATGCTGCGACCGCATAGCCCGGCTACTCCATCTTGAGATGCATACTATTCTGACAGGCGGGCGTAACGCAGGCCGCGCGACGTTTCGGGGGACCTCCCCCTTTCTCAAGCACGCGCTGCTAGCTTACCTTATGCTATTTATAAGTAAGCGCAAAGATCTACACTTTGCATTTCCGCAATTGCAGCAGAGTAGAAACTACTTTGGCCAATGCTATATAATTTATAAAAAGGCTCTAAGACCCCAACTCTCGTTCATGCCAGCTAGCTCAAGCATATTCAATTCATAAATCCATCTTGCTTCATGTTGCAAAATAAGTATTTCAACTGTTTCTCCTTCTCTAACACTAACTTCTTCCAATACAGCCCATCTAAGATCAGACACATTATGATTGTTTTCTAAAAAATGTCTAGCTAAGCTCGTCTCCCCAAACTTCTTACTACCCTCACTCTGTGCTACTGCCTTATTCCTTATTGTCAGTCTAATATTGCTGCGATGCTCATTGAGTCTAGTTTTTACACTCCTCTTTGTCTGTCCCACATACGCTTTCCCACAAGGGCACTTCACTATATATATCGCATTTTTTGTATCACATGTGAACGCTCCTTTAATGGGTATGTTGCTTTCATTAGTTGGATGTGATATATGTGGGCCTTTCATCATTGCGCTGCAATTCTGACAGTTTGTACAAGGGTAAGTCCCCTTCTTTTCTGAATTTAAAAACAACCCTTTTCTGCCTGTTTTCCCTTTTCTGTCACTTTTAACTATTTGACTACCTATTGTACGTCCCTTACGATATGTAAAGTAGGGAAGATCTTTGAATATTTTTCCAAACCTACTATCGCTCTTCAATATACTCCAATTTTTTTTTGATTACTCTTTTTATCATTTCACTATGGGTGTCATAGGTACTTATATATGCAAGAGCTCCCTCTTTATCTTTTTTCTGATGCCTATTACATAGGGCAAAACAATCTTTTTCACCTATTTCTTGTGCTATCCCTTCCATCTGTATCCTATCATACCCTCTTTCTTCAAATTTTTTAATGATTTTCTGACTCTGTTCTTGATACATTTGCTTGGTAGAACAGATTCGCCTTACTCTTGTAAGTTGGCCTTTCACTATGCCATGAAATATTTTTGGCGCATGAAAACTTTTTTTGTGCAGAACGTTATTCCTCTCAGTTGGCTTAGTAAACAGGCTAGTAGAAAACACATCAGTGACTTTCTTGACCTCAACATCAAGGTAGTGGATGACATCCTTGTACATTATGGCAGTGAACTCAATAAGGGGATGAATTTTATTAATGTTCTCCACAAAAATTTCAAGTGTTTTTTCCATACCTCTCCACAGGACAAAGATGTCATCCACATACCGATACCAGGCCTCCACCCTGTGGTAGCCCGGAGTTTTTTGAAATTATTGTTTCTCAAATGCCGCCATAAACGTATTAGCGTAACTCGGCGCGACTGGCGATCCCATAGAGGTGTCTTGCGTCTGTAGGTATATTTCCTCCCCCGAATCTGAAATAGTTCTTTGTTAGGACAATGTCCAATAATGTCCTCAAAAAATTAATTTTTTGATTAGTAAGTGTGGGATCTTCTCCCAGCGCCTCTCTAGCTGCCTGCATTCCTTCTCTGTGTGGTATAGAGGTAAATAAAGATTTTACATCTAACCTGATTTTTATCTGCTGTAAGGCTAAAGCTTCAGCCCTAGGGATGTTATATCTCTTTTTATTCTGGCAACTTTCCCATTTCTTTGTTACCTCCATAGTAACTACTTGTATAAACGCTTCTAAAGCAGTACTATTCACCTCTGGATCAAATTGACTTCTCTTATATAATTTTTTGGGAATCTCGCTCTCCCCTCCTATAGACTTTTTTGTATCCTGAAAAAACATTTTGATACGTATTGATCTGCAAAATTTATAAAAATCAACATTAAAGTCAAATAAAGACACTTCATTCACCGTAACAAAGTTCAGTCCTTTGTCAATGATCGCTTTCTGGGCATTAGTCAATTCTTTATGAGAGATATTGACCAACAATCCCTCAGTGTCCGGAATCTTTACTTTTTCTTTGATTTTACTGCAGTGCGTTTTTCGCGCTGGTTTGGACTAGAGCTGCCTCCAGAGTCCGTATCCCCACTTTGATTTCATTGGTCTAAAAAATCCGAAGTCTTGGAGTTTTTTCGTGTGATGGATCTTAATTGCATCCGGTTTATGGCTGCTGCACCTTTCGATTCAGTACTGCTTTCTTCATTATTAGATCTCTTCATTCTCTTTCCTGTATCTGATCTCAGTCCGATCCTCGGCCCATGTATATACACGGTTATGCAGGTAATCCCTGCTGTCTCTCTCAAATTTTTTCAGCTTAGTCTGAAACAGTTGTAACTTCATTTTCTCCATTTGTATTGCCAATTCCTGATTTACTTGGTCATAACGTTCTGCAGTCACAGCCTTCTTAAACTGCTCATCTATGGAGGTGATATCATTTCTCACTTTCTCTAGGTTCACCTGAAATCGCTGTACAGTAAGGTACATCAATTCAGTAGAATACTGGTTGCTGATAGCGTACCAGCGTTCACGATAAACAGGGTCATCTTGCATTAATATGGGTTGCAGAGGGCTTCTTAACCCTCTCGGAATTCTTTCATGTTTCACATATTGGGTAAGTGCCGAAGCGTGTGAGACGAGACTAGCGTCTTCCTTTTTGAGCTGCTCAAGTTTCCTTTGGAAGTTAGTGGAGGATTCTTGCGGTTCCACCCATCCTAAGCCAGCTGCCTCTGCTTCTCTGATGATGTTAACCCGTTCATTCTCAGAGAACGAAAAATAATCCGCCCGCCTGTAAGTAATGCTAGCCAGTTCATCATAAGACATTATGTCTATATATTCCAACTGCTACAAGAGGATCAAATAGTCAATGCTTTCAACACTGTAGCAGAGAAGAGTTTGTTTATCTGCCACTCACTCACTTCTGCTGTATGCAGGCTCCTCAACCTCCGATTCAGAGCTCATATACAATACAAGCAGATTCAAATGTTGCAAAAGTTACCAAACATTTATTAAAAGTCCCATAAATACAAGACTCAATCTGTAACATTTTGTTACTTGCATTTTAGTGGTATTGGCAATCCATAGCATGAACATTCAAAAGCACATTTAAACTGCGATGCTGCGACCGCATAGCCCGGCTACTCCATCTTGAGTATATAGCATTGGCCAAAGTAGTTTCTCCTCTGCCGCAATTGCAAAAATGCAAAGTGTAGATCTTTGCGCTTACCTATAAATAGCATAAGGTAAGCTAGCAGCGTGTGCTTGAGAAAGGGGGAGGTCCCCCGAAACGTCGCGCGCCCTGCGTTACGCCCGCCTGTCAGAATAGTATGCATCTCAAGATGGGTAGCCGGGCTATGCGGTCGCAGCATCGCAGTTTGGAAATGTACTTTTGAATGTTCCTGCCACCTGCTGTGGATTGCCCATACCACTAAAACGCAAGTAACGAGATGTTACAGATTGAGTCTTGTATTTATGGGACTTTTAATAAATGTTTGGTAACTTTTGCAACATTTGAATCTGCTTGTATTGTATATGAGCTCTGAATCGGAGGTTGAGGAGCCTCCATACAGAAGAAGTGAGTGAGTGGCGGATAAACAAACTCTTCTCTGCTACAGTGTTGAAAGCACTCTCTGACAGAGCCCCATTTTTGAAATCTGTCATGTGTCACTTTATGTGAGAATAACTTTTTGACACTTTAACCTATCCATGTGATTCAGAGATTGTTTTCTTGTGAACATGTGCTTTAAGATAGAAAGGGAAATTTTGGTCCAAAAAAAAATTGTTTATTTGTGAAAAATATAAAAAAATCGTTTTGAAAAATTAGAAAAATTTACCAATTTTAAACTTCAAAAATTTCTGCATGTAAGTTATTCCACTCAAAATAGTTTATAACTAGCATCTACCATATGTCTGCTGTAGTTTGGCATAATTTTTTTTAAATGTCTTTTTTTTTTTACGAAATTAGGGGCTTAGAAATTTAGTAGTAATTTTCACATTTTAAAACAAAATTTGCAATATACATTTTTTAGGGACCAGTCCAGTTCTAACGTGACTTTGATTGAAACCTGTATGTTAGATACCCCATAAATGACCTCATCTAAGAAACTACACCCCTTAAAGTATTTAAAAACCGAATTTAGGAAGTTTATTAACCCATTACGTGTTTTCACAGGAATTAAAGCAATGTGGAAGTGAAATTTCAAAATTTCACTTTTTTTGCAGATTTTAAATTTTTATACATTGTTCACAAGAATAGGTAAATGTGATCGGGGGGAAATACAACTGAATATTGATTTCCCCAGATTCTCCCGTTTTCAGAAGATATCCCATTTGTGGCCTAGTGCATTATTTGGCTCAACACAAGCCCAGAATAGGGGAGCACCTATGGATCTGGGCCTCATTTTCATTAACATTTTATTTGGGGGGCCATTTCAGGTTTGCGGACACCCTAAGGTGCTAAAATTAATAAACTCCCCTAAAAATACCCATATTGGAAAATACACCCCTTACGGAATATATCCAGGGGTGTAGTTAGCATATCGACCCCACAGGTGTGTCACAAACATTTTTAGCGTTAGGCTGAGAAAATTTAAAAAAATAATTTTCCAATAATCTGCAATTTTAGCTGAACATTTTTAATTTTTACAAGGATATCCTGGTAAAAAAGCACCAAACCTTTTTAGGGCAATTTCTTCCAAGTTCGGCAATACCCTACTTGTGGGTGTAAACTGTGTTTGGGCCCCATGGCAGGGGGGTATAAGGGAGGGAGCGTATTTGGCTTTGGAATGCAGATTTTGGTGGGGCCATGTCGCATTTACAAACCCCCAAAAGTACCAGAACAGGTAAAAACTTCCAGAAGTAAAACCCATTTTGGATTCAGCATGACTCATAAAATCTATATGGGGGTATATTGTACATTTTGGGTGCAACAGGTGTTACAAAGTTGTTGTTTTTGCATTGGGCTATGAAAATGAGGGGAAAACGCAATTCCGCCATTGTTTTTTGGGGCTTAATTTTTACAGAGTTCGCCGTGCAGTATAAATGACGGGATATCTTTACTATGGGGTCGGTACAATTGAAATGGTATAGATTTTATATAGTTTTTTTTTTGTTTTATTTATTTTTAAACAATAGAAATAGGTCTATAAAAAAATTGCGTTTTTATGTGTTTGTTTGATAGCCATAACATTTTCAGTTTTCTGTATACGGAGCTGATTTGGGCTTGTTTTTTGTGGGATGAGTTGACGTTTTTATTAGTACCTTTTATGGGGGGCTATGCCGCTTTGATCACTTTTTATAAGGATTTTTTTGTGAGGCAATTTTGAAAAATACAGCATTCTGGTAGTGTTTTTTATTTTTATTTTTTAACAGCGGTCAAAAAGTGCAGTTTAACTGACATGCTAGTATTACTCAGCAGGTCGATACGATTACAGCGATAACCAATTTTGTAAAATTTTTTTATGTTTTACTGCTTTTACACAATAAAAACACTTTTATTCAAAAAGGAAAACACGTTTTTGCATCGCATAGTCTGAGAGCATAACTTTTTTTTTTTTGTGTAAAGGAGCTGTGTAGGGGCTTGTTTTTGCGGGAAGGGTTGATTTTTTTTTATTGTATAATTTTTTTGGGGGGCAAGACTTTTTGATCAGTTTTAAATCCTTTTTTGGAAGGCAGGGTGAAGAAAATACTGCAATCTTAGTAGTGTTTTTTTATTTTGATTTTTAACAGCGCTCACCGTGCAGTATCCATGACCAGTTAGCTTTACTCTCTGGGTCGATACGATTATGGCGATACCCTATTTATAGAGTTTTTTAAATTTTGAAGCACTTTAAAAAAAAAAAAAAAGTGTTTTTATTGTGTTAAATAATGTTTATGTATCGCTGTCTTCTGAGAGCCGTAACTTTTTTATTTTTCCATATACAGAGACGTGTAAGGACTTTTTTTTTGTGGGATGAACTGAAGTTTTAATTGTTACAAAATTTTGGCATTTATATGAGTTTTTGATCGCTTTTTATTCCATTTTATGGGGCTGCAGGATGTTACAAAATCGCATTCTGTGACTGTTTTTTTTTTTTTGTTTTTTACGGCGTTCACCGTACAGGGTTTAAATTAACATGACAGATTTAAAAGGGAGGGTCGTTATGCATGCGGCAATTTCCAAAATATGGGTACTTTATTTATTTTTGATCTTTTTTGGGGCGATTGCCGTTTTTTAAAAGGGGGAAAAGGGCGGTGTACGTGTTTTTAATTTTATTTTTGGTGTTTTTTTTTTACTTTTTTTTCACTTTTGACATTTATTTTTACTTTTTTTCACTTTTTTTTACTTTTTCTTCTAACAGCAATCATCAGATTGCGGTTAGAAGGCAGACCAGTGCACAGTATTAGTACTGTGTACTGGTCGCCATGACAACGCCTGTCACCATGGCCCACAATTTCATTGCGGGCATGGTGACGCCACAGATGACCTGGGAAGTGCCGTTCACTTCCCGGGATCATCAGACAGGGGATTGGTGCCGCAACTACAGTGCGGCAGTGCCGGGGAGCAGGCAGGTGGAGCTCACGCCTCCTGCCTGCGGCTTTATTATCGCAGCCATGACAGGCTGTGGTAATAAGCGTTAATCACCCGCGGGCCGCGGGTGATGCGGCATGCGGCCAGCGGTAATTTACCGCTGGTCCCATGTTGCGATGGCGCGTGGCTCGCCCGCAAGCCCGTGCGATCGCCAGGGCGTATGGATATGTCCATTTGCAGGAAGTCACTTCCCGCTAGGGCGTATCCATATGCCCTATGTCGGGAAGGGGTTAAACATTCGGTTTCTGTTTGGACGGAATCATCAGTAAAATCAGCAGGGAATATGATATCAAACCCTTTAGTTATCATTTTTATTATTATTATATTATTGTGTGTTTTATATCAAATATTTATAATGTGTAGGATAAAGAAATTCTATAGTCAAATAAAACAAGAAATCAAGAGAGAAGATGATATTATAAAACAGATGCTGAAACGAATTCAATATTCAAATTTAAATATAAATACGGAATTATCAGATTATCAAGCGAATAATCGGATTCATTTATTTCATGATCAAATATGATTGAGATATGAGTGTGATACGGATGATGATAAATTATTTTGTAGAATTGGTTAAAGATTGAGAAATGAATATATTTTGAATCATTAATCAGGGGGGGAATGTAAAATAAACCATTAACATTTAATAATCCAAATAATCCATAATACATTAATAATGTGTGAATGGGTCCCCTGAAATAGATAACATCTGATAGGGTCTTGAACAACTTTAAATAAGAAATGAAAGAAATTTTTTTGATAGTAATTGATTAATAAAAATGGTGATTTGAAAACAGCCCAGAAATTTAAAAAAGACATAAGTGAATCGGACATTCTTAGTGAAGAAGGTTTTTCCTGAATACCCAGTAAGCCCAATGCAAACAGTTTAAAAAAATAGGAATTCCAAGGGTTTCATATTGTTTTACTAGGAACACCCAAATATTGTTATACAAGACACAATTAAGTGACATCATTTTAAATTTTACAAATTTTGGGGAGATAGGTTTTTCTGAGATATGAAAAACTAGTCAACCCTTATAGGAGAAGTTTTTAAAATTAGCAGTTTTCTCAAAGCAAATTAAAGCTAAGTGAATGACACTGGGGCAGTTTTTTCCGGACTTTTTTCCCCCCCTTTAACTAAAACAACGCTACGCTAAAGTGCAGCTGCCCACCCGTAAAACCTTCACTTAATGAACCCTTACAATACTGAAACTCAAACATGGAAGGGAAATCCGAAGACATAACTATTTATAATGTTCTTTTTCATCCTTTTTTAAGCCCCCTATTATATTTTTTTTGTAACCTTACTTTTCTTCTTGTGCAATAAATGCTGTTTTGTTTTTATCAAGCAACAAAAACTTTGCATTTTTGTCCCCCCAATGTCCGTGAAAAATGGTCCCATATTTTTTTTAACGCGTCAATGTTCTTTAAATTCAGAGATAACAAAGGGATATTCTTCATGCTTCTTCTCCTTACAATCAGGGATTGGTGGTTTGAGCAGACAAAATCACCTCTTTGGCCCCCTGATCTTTTGAAATGCCTTGGCATCAAAAAAGCTCTTCAAAACTGGATTATCCATAGTGGTCTGTACATGGGTTGACTTTTGGCATGCCTTTGCTTCAGTTGGGGGATACGAAAGATAATAAGACATTTTTTTTGGCCCTGCTGGGAGGACGGAAGGAAAAACCCGGATGCAGGTTGTTTAACCCCTGAAGAACAGTTGGCAGCTCTTTATTACTGGAATCACAGTTAAAAAAAACCCCGCGATGACAGGCCTGACTGTGCTGAGCTAACCATGTGCTGTTGGTGTTGATGGAACACTGGAAGGGCGCTTTCTTTCCCTACCCCTAGCTCCATGTCTACCCCCCCCTTTGTCGCTTTCCACTTAGTTCGCTCCATGTTCGAAAAATAAAATTTAAAAAGGTAGAAGTTTTTCACATCTCTTATTTAAAAACTTACTGGAAAGACAAACAAATCACAGTTTTTAAATCCCTCTAATTTCCAACCGCCACTAATATTTTGAAAAATTCCATGAAAACGGTCTTTTCT